>JAOPUB010026040.1:0-11562 GCA_027564055.1 Neptis clinioides
GGGCCACGTCAGTAGTCCAGTGACTGGGATTTGAACTCACGACCTTATCGGTTATGTTTGTGAGTCCAACGCCTGAATCACTGAGCTACTGACGCTTTTTAGGTTATACTCCATATATATAAAAAGGTACTAAAATTTATTATAGATAATCAAATTAATGTTTATGTAAACGTTTATATTGCTACTATTTCATCTTATATATAGCCTTTTTATTTATTTTTATTGTTTTAGGTTTTTCCTGTATCAACATTCTCGCTGTCATTCTCTCATTAACTTATTGGCATTAGCTCGAATTACCGATTTTTTGCCCGTCTCCTTCGTGTTTTCTTCATTATACGCTACACTGGCAGAATGCTTTGTGCATAAGCACATTCAAAGCCATTAAACAAAAAAAAAATCATAAGAGAAATAAATATTATTTTAAAAACATCTGTATTTCTCTTCATTTTCCATTTTTGCAATTATATTTTCGCGGAGAACAAGTTATTTCTATAGTTAAAGTAGCTCCCTATAACATTAGGTATCTGCCAGTGAAAGAACAGTTCAAATCGGTCCAGTCATTTTAGGGATTAGCCGGAACAAATAGACTGACAGAAACAAACACAAAAATTAAAAAAAAATGTTTTTTCAGTATTTGTACCGTGTCGGCGTGTATACATTAAAATGCACTTCGTAAAAGCGGTAATTTTAATACTATTAGCCCCACCCCAGCTTCGCCCGGGTGCAATTTATGACGTATAATTAAAAAAGCATTAAAAAATTTCGATACATTGTTTCAAAATAAAAATATTTAAGTGTCTACGAAAGTAAACATATTTTATCGTTATCCGGCGGGAACTCTGAATTTATTGGGATTAACTATAGCTTATATGTTAATCCAGGTTGTAAACTAACTTTTGTGCCAAAGTTCTGCCGTTCGGGCGTGATTGAGTAACAACAATCCAAATATCCAAACATACTGACTTTTACATATTTTATAATATTAGTAAGATAGTAAGATTACATACAGACACTTCAGTTTTTTTTATATATATGATTATTTTTAATAAGTTCAGCGTGTATCAGTATATGGCATAGTAGCGCCCAAAATAATGTACCGATTTTGATGCGGTACTCTTGGTTTGAAAGCTAATAAGATCTAGATCGATTCTCAGTTACAATTTATAAAGATCTAGCCAGGCTTTAGAAGACTATCAGCTCATTACAACATAAGACTGAAATTAATATTTATAGTTTTTGTTGTATTAACTAGCTTATTGTAATAGTGCTGATATTTTGTATTCGCTTTATTATAGGTAAGTAATTCTACTCTACATATTACACGTCACAGCATTTCTAGTAACAAGAGACAATGAATAATATTCTAAGAAATGGCAAAGCTACCTTATAAGTAGAATGTACGTACTGAGACGTGTAATGCTAGCTCCCGATATAAATAATAAATACCATAACAGTTCGTTGCTTTGTAATCTCTCTAACGTTGAGCTGGCCCTCTCCTCGACAAGATATTACAACAGAAGTCAATAGAAATCTTACTTTTTAATAATCTTCCTTATTATAAACCAGCCGTCCCGCCCTTCATAAATCTGAGTTGAACAATCAGCGTAGCTTATACATGTTGTATGTATGGACAAAATGGCGATGACTTATTAATTTTAAAGTATAGCAACACTACCTATATCACATGGGAATGGTGTAGCTTTCTATCGCCGAAAGAATTATCAAAATCGGTTTAGTATTCGAAGAGATAATCACCAAATAACAAAATTGGTACTTTTTGACATTTAAATGGCCGTTTCTTTTAATAATTATGAGTATGGCAACACCATAAATGGCCTTTGTTATCCGGAAACGACGTAGCTTTTGATCGGCGAAAGAATTTTCAAAATCGGTTTAGTAGTTTCTGAGTTTTTTCGCAACAAACAAACAAATCTTTCCTCTTTATATAATAGTGTGTAATTAGCTCTTCCCGCTAACTTTGCTTAGTCTACCTGCAGTAGACATACCAACAGTGAAAACTGTTTTAATTTTTTTAAGTACCTTTTCCCCATAAAAGCCTTTCTAAGGTTTTAAGTAATAAATAAAAAAAATACCCGAATTGGTCCAGACGTCTCCTAGTTTTGAGCTTAGCAACAAATTTTGCAATTCATTTTTATTTATATAGTTCTGAATGTTTGTATGTTTGTTACTCAATCGGCTGGACTAATTTGAATGAAATTGTGCACACAAATAGATAGTAAGTTGAGATCAACACAAAGTACTTCCAGCTATAATGTGAGTTCGTGAGGGATATAGGTACTCTTTTCGTGGAGAATCTATATCTATTATACCTAATAATATATAAATGTGAAAGTAACTCTTTCGGTCTGTCTTTCTGTCACTACGTCACGGCACAACAGAGATAGATAGATAGACAGTCGGACAGACGACAGAGATAGATAGATAGACAGTCTTTATTGCACAAAAATAAAACATGATATTACAAGAAAAAAAAAGAAAATCAAGGTATGGAAAGGCTATCGCTACAAGCAATCTCTAACAGACAACCCTTGGTAGTTAAAGACTTTTGTCAAGAAAAACGGGACAGTGCATACTTACTTCTTTTACGAATATACATATACTAACGTACCATTATTGAATACATAAACAAATATATACATACTTGCACATATACATACATAAATACATACATACATTTATACACACATATATACATAAAAATCATAAATAATAGTTATATAAAGAAAGAATAGATATCTATCTATTATATATTAGATATAGATTAGAACTCGGGAAAGGACACCAGCTACGTTCGGTTTTTTTTTTCAATAGATTACTAGCAGTTTGGATTACAAACTATTAGTATTCCAGTTCTCCCCTCCTACTAAGATAAATACTTGTGTTAGGAGTGGGTCAGTAGTCCAATGACTGGGATTTGAACTCACAACCTATCGATCGTGTCGATCATAAGTCCAACGCCTGAACCACTGAGCTACTGACGCTTACTGGCTAATATATTCGTGTAATATGTATTGACCCTGAGAAACTAGGATGGATAACAGAAATCCTAAGCAAAAAATAATGGTGGTTTGAATGAGAAAAAAAATAAGGACAAATTTTAGAATTTTATTATTGTCATTATTTAGTCTCCAAAAAAAGGAAGAAATTAGGAAGAAGCAACAAAAAAAATTAAGTAGGCATATATTATTTGTTAGAAATATCTAAACTCGTAATTAACCTGTACCACACCTAAATGAAGTTCACCATCATAACACGTGGGAACTCACCACCGGTTCTGACTAAGCACAAAACAAATTAACTCACTACAATATTAACTGTATATTTCTTATATTATGTAATTGTTTGTAAGAAACATAAAGGAAAAAACACATTATCTGATCGTGTTCGGCAAATCCTTCTATTTGATACCCATATCATAATTATGTAAAAAATCCGCCATCATGGGCTATATTTGCTATATTGGATTAAGAGTGAAGTGATTTTATTTTACGTATTCTTCTCAGCAAAACCTTTAATGTGATACCCAAATCACAGTCGTGCACAAAAATAACTAATGCGTCATCTTGGTTTGTCCGCCATATTGGATTTATAGTAAAATCGTCTTATGTTTTATATTTTTCCCAGCGAACCTTTGATTTGAGAGCCATATATATCATAGTCGTGCATTAAAATAATTAATCCGCCATCTTGGGCTGTACGCCATATTGAAATTAGAATTATTATTTTATTTTATATATTTTTATTAGCAAATCCTTTTCATTTGATACTCATATAACTTTCGTGCACTAAAGTAGCTAATCCGCCATCTTGGTTTGTCCGCCATATTGGATTTAGAGTAAAGCAGTTTACTTTATATGTTTATCTCATCAAAACTTCAATTTGATAGCTATATATCATTGTAGTGCACAATGATGAAAAAACTGATCCGCCATCTTAGGTTATCCGCCATATTGATTTTAATAAAATAAGAGCTTGTAAAATAATTCGAATAAGGTAAAATATTTATTCAGATATGTTAAAAAATTCAAACAGATAATTGACAGTAAGACTGACATGAGCTACTTAAAGATACTAAATCTAGTCGCAGAGTGTTTTTTGTTCTAGAAATCTAGGTCTAGTCATTTGAATACATTTGTTAAGGAGCAGTTTATTATATTTTTTTGGACAAACGTTCCACTTTAAAAGGAAAAATATTTATTTTTAATAAATATTAATATAATAATAAAGTTTGTATTAAATAATAAAAAGTGTAAACAAAAAACCCGAGAAATCAAAAAAATCAAGTAAAAAGTGATAAAAAGTATAGATACTAAGTATAAAAATATTTTTTTAATGTGAAAAAAATCTCTAGACCTATTTTTTTTCACATATTGTTCTTAAAAACAACAGTTTCTAAAATGAATAATTAGTTACTTAATTTTGCTTAATTTGAATTAATAAAAAAAGAATAAAAAAAACAGGATATTCCTTCCGCTTTCTGGATCCACTATTATTCAATCCAATCCAATATTCCTAGTATATACTATAAAAAAAGAATGGATTGGAAATTCGTTTACGGTTTCAGTCCCATGAGGGTAATTTTCAAGTCGACAGGGAAAAGTCAGTCAGAATAGGGTAACAATGATTGTATATCTCTTTTATGGTTACAAGCCTACCTGTGTAAACGCAAACAGCATCAAAATTAGTAAATTAGTAATTTTTATGATCATTTCTTGTTTATTGGACGTGAGTATTTTGTTATATATCTCTAATCAAAAACGCCTTTTCAACCTACTACTGAGTCTCAATTCCCAGGCACTACTCTGCATTTTAAACTGCATGTACTGTTTTTTGACCGTTAATATCTATACTATTTTTTTTAAAGCTAAATTGTTTGAACGCGCTGATCTCAGGAACTACTGGTCTGAATTTCAAAATTATTTTTGTGTTAGTTAGTCCATTTATCGAGGAAGACTTTAGGTTCTTTAACATCACTCCGCGCCCCATAGAAGTGGAGCATCACGCGGATAAATTCGCGCTAGTCGACTAGTAGTTACTAATCTTAATCATTAACGAATCTGAATTTCCAAAAAAATATTTTATAGTATTCGATACAACTAACATTATATGGCTTTCCCTATAAAAGGGCAACAATCGGAAATAATAAATCTTTTCAATGCAATTGTATTGTATCAATGGGATTTGGTTTTGAATAGTCAATAGATGTTTGACCATATTGGAGAAAATTATGTCGTCTCTTTATGTACTTAAACTCTAATATAAGTTTATTTGCGGATATTATTCAGGGAAATTGGAGTCTATGGAACCACTCCCAGAATATTTCTTTTTTAAATATTTATATCAAGCTGATCAGAAAAAAATTGGCAGAAAATGCTTTCAATATTAAGTTTACTTTTTGTACATTTCTTTTTAAACTTGATGCAATAAAGTTTAAAAATAAGAAATCAGAACGTTTGATAAAAAAGAAAATTATGATGATATCTATCACACAGATACTTCTAAGTATTTACAACTGACTTTGAAAGAAGAGAAGTCACATTACTTTTTTAAAAAATGAAAAAAAAAACATTGTAAGCCCTAATGTTGTACATTAGAGTGCATTTCTTCCAGAGTTGAATGATGATTTAAATAAAAACGCTTAATTTGACACACTCTAAACTAGACTATATAAATGAAGCGATTCTATAGGTTCTTAATAAACACATCCCTCTTTACACAACCTTGCACATCTCCGGTAGATACGCAGCCTTAGGATAAACAACAGTAAAATGAGAAACCCTAAAACCAGAGAGTTTATTCATATATATTTTTTTTCTATAATACTCCACTTTACAAACACATCTGAAAATGGTTTATTAAAATACATCCCCATCGCTCTAAAGGGATAAACCCTATAATGTGATAGGTGTTTTAATTACACGTCATAGGATAGGTTTTATGTAAATTTCAACACTATATCATCCGCAACTTTGTCCGCCATTGTGTTCAGAACAATGCGGAATAACTTATAGATTTTCATACTTTGTCTTTGTAAGCTCCTTTATCCCGGAGCCGGGATAGTTTAGTGATGGTGACCATAAAGGATATGGATCCAGGTTCAATTTCGTATATATTTTATATACATAATTTTGGTGCAACTCACTTCGCTAAGCTAAATTCTATCATCAAAGGAAATTTGATGATTCTTTCTTTCATCCCATTTTTTACACGCTTAAGCGGAAAATTCGGAAAATTCCGAAATAGAATATTAATTAGTAATTTACTTGTTTTAGTGCTATATCAAAATTTTGAAATTTTTATCCTACTTTACTGTTTTTACAGGTTAGAACTCCAAATATTATGCCGAATTTCTACGTTACCAAAAGTTTCTCTCAAATTCCAAGATTCTATTTTTCACTCTTTTTAACGGATAATAATTTACCAAAAATTACGACATAAGTTTTTAATGACGTCTTTTTGTGCTAAAAAAAGGCTACTAAAGAAGATTTTTGACAATTTCATCCTTCTTTTATAACTCCAAAAGTCGTTGTGAGTTTCGTCACCAAAATAAGTTCCTGTTAAAGTATCATGATTTTTTTTTTCATCCCATCATTAAATGTGTTTTTATTTCATAAAATAGGTTTAGTCTTTTTGCTAAATTTTATGTCTAGATTTTTGTGCCTCTTTTACAAAAAATAAATTTTGAAGAATATAATTATTTCTAAACTAGCCTCGAAATTTCAATTTCATCTGGTTCCAAATATTTTGGGTACAGCTTTAGACCTTTCTATACGTTTTCTTACTAGGGGGATATTAAAAGGTTATTACCTAACTTTCCTTATCCTGCAGCAAGAATATCTAAGATCTAGGGTATAATTTTAAAGATGACAGCACAGGCTCTTCAGGTGGACGTAATTGAAAATTGCCAGTAATGACCCCCTGAGTAAGCTATTTGAGACTCTATTTTTGTAGTAAAAGAGTCGGATTTCCTTAAGAATTATTAAAATATTACCTTGTATAAGTATGGTGGAACAATGGGTTATAAGATGAGGGAGTCATATAACAAGTTTAGTAAAAAATATGAAATGTCCTTTGAATTTATGTTTTACTTCAAGGTGACTACTATATAGTATAAAATATTAGTTAAATTAACTATTTATCTTTTGTTAGCTAGCTGAGCATACAATTAAATTAGATATTTAGATTGTTAACTTATTTAGTCAATATAAGCACTAAGAATATTCTAATAAATTCTACGAAACTGCTTTTCAATTTTTTACTAAAAAGAGACTAAGCTGTTAAAAAATTACAAAAATGATGATAATTTTTTGTTTCAAATCAATTATCAAAAATTCAGTCAGAAGACGAAATATTTGTGTGTGGACACTAAAGACCCAGGGTCCTTATGGTTATAGGCCAATTAGTTTAACCGCCCCGACTTCGCTCGAATCCAATTTACATGGATACCTAATTAGAATTGACAAGAAACCGTTTTTACGTAACACATTATGCAGTATAAAAAAAATATTCAAGCGCTCAATAAATATATTTATATCATCAGATAGGATAAAAAATATCCTATCTGATAATCCAGGTTATAGAGTATCTGTGTCTGAAATTCCATCGAAATATATTCAGCCATTTTTATGTAATTGTATAACAAACGTTCAAACATCCAAACCTCTAAAATTAGAAACTTACAATTATGATAAATTAATTCATTTTTTCTAAATTCCTTCTAGTAAAACACAGCTTGCATCTATTACAGACCCTGCATCCAACTGAACAGCTCGCTTATTGCTGGTCTCCAGGGAGCGGTCACTTTTAGAGATTTTATCCAGTTCCACCCCTAGAGAAACTTGATCACGAATTGCTTTTAGATTTATACTGCCTTTGGGTTGTTTGCACATTACTCCAAACTATATACATAGTAATCGTTATATTTCTTCCTTGTCTATACTATAAATATACTACATACATAATAAATTATGAATTTACTTTTCTGACTAGTTTGCGGGATATTAATTAATAGGCGTAAGTTTTACTACTACTAATATATTTTTTATATGATCATAGACTAAGTCAAGTTAATCTTAGCATACCTAATATATTTCTAATATAAAACAGACTAAGTCAAATTTACCACAGACTAAGACTAAGTCAAGCCAATCTTATTATACTAAATACATTTCTTATATGATCATAGTCTAAGTCAAGTCATTCCTAGTATACCTAACATATTTTTATATGATCGCAGACTAAGTCAAGTCAATCTTAGTATACCTAATATATTTCAGATATGATGACTGACCAAGTCAAGTCAATCTTACCTTAACTAATATATTTCTTATATGATCATTGACTAAGTCAAGTCAATCTTAGTATATCTAATATATTTGTAATATGATCACAGACTAAGTCTATCCATTCATCATAGTTTCGTCGAACCCATCGCAGCTTCGTCGGATTTTTTATTGACTTCCAAATAATATTAAAAACGCCTTGATTTAAAGTTAAATTTGCAACAATACTAATGTGAAAATAGCATCCAAGTTCTTGCAGTAATTTTTGCATATATAGACATTCAGAAAAAATTTTTTTTTATGTATAGATGCTGAAAACAACTGCATCGAACATTAAGCGACAACATTACGTTATGCAATATCAATCCAGACGATTCTTTTCAGAAGTATTCACCATAATGGAGTGGTGGGTGCTGGGTGCATAGTGCTGAGAGTGGTGGGTGCTGGCTATAGGCCAAATTTTATTAATTCTGCCTGCAGTTTTAATGTGAGGATTTAAAAGAAGTTATTGCGTCTAGGTACTACTGTATCTGCTTTTTTTTACTTACGAGAAACATAATCAAAGCTCAAGATTAGTAAAGTAAACGGCTATAATAAAATTGAGCCCCAGGAATAGATTTAAATATTTTTTTATTTAAAAAAAAATTAAATAACTAAATCAAGTAATAATATAAAGAGACTAATTTTGTTCTAAAATAACACATTATTAATTTTTTTTAAACACTAGTCAAACTGCTGATAGAGGTTATATGTTGTCAAGTTAGCCTTTAATTGAAATATATGTTAAATATTCTTGACACTGATGTATACTTCAGTCTTTTCTTCGCCTGTGGCTCTTATGGGCGTCTAACGTCTTTGGGTCGCAACTACCTGGATTTATTATTAAGCTACTAGTATCATGAAAGCGTGGTATCTTAATATAACTATTACTTAATTACATAAACATTAAATACATGTGATAAAATTCCTTTTTTAAAAAATTATAACACACTTAAATTTAAAAAAAAAACATTTTACTAATAGATATATTCAGGCTTCTTCTATCTTTCAAGAAAAAACAATTTTCACGGAATTAAAAGTATATCCTATGTTTTAATCTATAGTTAATATTATACAGCTAAAGAGTTTGTTTTGAACGCGCTAATCTCGAGAACTACTGATTCGAATTGAAAAATTATTTTTGAGTTGGATATTCTATTTACCGAGGAAGGCTTTAAGCTATATAACATCACGCTGCGACCCATAGGAGTGGAGCATCGCGCTCATGAAATCTCAAGAAAAATTGGAGTTTCTTTTTGTAATATTAAATAATACGTTTTTATTAAGTGCACCGGTATGTATACACGTAAATAAACAGTATTTAATAATTTTTTGTCTGTCAGTCTGTTTGCTCCTGCTAATCTCTGGAACTGCTTGACTGCTGATATATACAGGTTGTTACATAGGCTATGTTTATTTTTAAAAAATATAAGGAAAAAAATGTTTCCTCATAAGAATCTGGCATGCGCTTCATAGTAATGTTAATTTTGAGTAATAAACATACAAACATGTTTTTAATGATAATCCCTTTAGTAATTAAAAGGGAATGCATTCAAGTTTTCCTGCTTTGTCGCTAATTTGATGAAGCCGACTACATTTGCTGATTGCACCCCCTTTGATAACCTTTCACAAGTGAGATGTCACCTGTAAGATAATTTATCTTTCTGCTACACAAAAGAAGGGATTTTACATTAGTATATCAAAAAAAATGGAGCGTCTGTTTTGTTATATTAAAATAACCGCTTTTATTAAGTGAATTTAGATGTATTCACGTATATACCAAAACATTTTTAAAATTTTTGTCTGCCTGTTTGTTCCGGCTAATCTCTGAAACGGCTGGACCGATTTGAACGGGAGATAGCTGATGTTATAAGGAGTAACTTAGGCGGTTTTTATGTGAAGTTATGTTTTTTTTACAGTTTGACCTAATTTTAAAGAGATCAAATTCCATTTAAGTCTGTTATAAGACTAAATTCTAAATATTGCTAGTGTAACAAGAAAAATCAATGATAATTACGTAATAAAAAAAAATCCTTTCTTTATTATCAACTAGCCGACCCGCGTTACTTCGTTAACGCTTATTATAGTGATTCTATATGCTTATTTTCTAAGTGGGGATATAGGGCTGTTTTTTTACTGATAAATTGCTTACAGCTGCGTTTTGTTATTCCATATCAGTTGTGTTTTGTTATACAACATTTTGTTTGATAAAAAGTACCCCATGTCTTTCTCCTGGTTCTAAACTACCTCCCCACCAATTTTCAGACAAATACGGTTGAACTAACCGTTCTTGAGTAATAGTGTAACTAACACGACTTTCTTTTATATATATAGATAAACCAATCCTAATTGAAAACAACATTGAACAAAGAGAAGCAACAACTTTGTGAAATTCCTATATTAGTAAAAGAGGTAGGTAAAATAGTATAAAGAACAACCATGAAGTGGGAGGGGAATGCCAAATATCCAAGATTAAATGATAAGCTGACTACTGGTGAAGAGTGCAATAATTCTATTAGATATATAATGTATTGTAATTTTTTTATTAAATCTATTAAACCACCATTCTCAGAATTTAAACAATTGTCGTACTGTTTGTTCCGGGTAATCTCTGAAACGGCTGGACTGATTTCAACAGAACTTTTACTTTACGGTTAGCTGATGTTATAGGGAGTTAGGCTATATTTGATTTTTGTAAAAAAAGTAGATCATCACCCACTTAAGGTCGCAAGGTCAGTTATCATTCATAATAACCATTAAACAAATCGGAGAAAAATATTTGCATTTAAATTTTCCCAGGCGTTTCATAGTATTGCGTGGTAAATATCCAGGAGAAGCCGGGACCGGTCGTCTAGTGTGTAATAATAATGGATTGTCTTTACGTATGTAATTGCACAACTTTAGAGGAAATGCACCAAATCGGATGGTTATTTTATTGTTATATTAGTTATTTTCAGGACAAGGGTTGTAAAAAAAAATTGAATGAGACATTAATAACAGAATAAGACAAAGTCGCTTCCCGCTTTCTGTCCCTATTTATGCTTAGATCTTTAAAATTACGCAATGGTGAGTGATGCAGTTTTTTTTAATAGATAGAGTGGTTCAAAAGGAAAGGATATATGTATAATACTGTATGTATTATTACATATTATAGGAGATAATACGTGCGAAGTTGGTACAGGTCGCTAGTAGTAAAATAATTCTTAGTTGCGGGTGGCAG
>JAOPUB010026150.1:0-11556 GCA_027564055.1 Neptis clinioides
GAAAAATAGAGAATATTAGTAACATTGTAATAACAGTATATAATTTTTTTACTCCCAATTATATAAACCATCAATACACCATGTAGATTTTCTAAAAGAATATTGCCGCCATTGTATCGTAGTCTACAATGGACAACAGTTATTGATTTTTCGATGAATTTGACAATACAGGTAAAAAAGTATCGTATAAAAATTGAATGGTCTACCTGTGCCCTTTCCTGTGTTGTGGTGCGGCGTTCGCGCCTCCCGCGCTCTGCTGTTTCTCGCCCTCTGTCATGTTTGTGGAGAATTCCGAGTCTCACCGCGCGCCCATGCCACTCTTTGTAATACTTATCCACCTGAACAAAATTATGTTAATGAACTTTATCTCTCCTCAAGATATGATAATTAAATATAAGAAAGATTACAAGACAAATGTGATACAGAATTGTTTCATTTATTACATATTATAGAAGTAAGAGGAGTCAATTACAGCCGTCAGCTTCTAACCTAATAAAATCTATGTGTTTTGCTCAAGTTTGATATAAAAGATATCAAAACTAGATGCTTACTAAGCAACAAAAGTGTTTTACTTTTTTAATACTTAGATATTAACGATTTTTGAAATGTCCCAGTCTTTGATACCAGCCCAAAGCACCCTACTATGTCTTACTGATATAGATGTGAACAAACCTCATTGTTTGGATGTTTGTTACTCAATTACGTGAAAATAGCTGAACGAATTTCAATAAAATTTGACACACATGTTCTTAATAACTAGGATTAAGACACAGGCCACTATTTATGTTTATGGTAAACGTTTTATAATTTTTTTTAAATCTAAGGACTATACGTGGTATATTGCACGCGTGCGAATTGTAATTTCATAAAAATCTTCAGTTCTTTTATTTTAACGTAAAAATAAAATGAAAAACTCTTATAATAATTAATATTCTATACGCTATCTTCATCTCTGCCTGTTACAACGTATTATAATAAAATTGAAGATGAAATCAGTACTCGGAAAAAGTTAGTCATCATTGTTATCCGTAATTTAATATTTATAAATGATTTTGGGAGTATACGAAGATACCTTTATTTTAGAAACACATCGCCCTTTCACGTGTCTCACGATAATCGCTTCCAATAGGTCAAGTAGTTCGCAAACTGGGTTGAGTTATAAAATAAGGAGAACAGCTGAGAACGAGAGTGATCTTTTTGTGACAATGACAATTAAATTATCGTTACATCTTCTCATAACCGTTGTGAATAACGGCATCATACTTATTGTTTAAACTGCAAGACTATCTCACAATTACTGTGTGCTTACACATTTATAGTAGTGGTACTTATGGAATAAGAATGAGGAAGAAAAATGATCATATGGTAAAGTAACGACGAAGGCTTATTGTTAAAATGGTACGTTATTATATTTACAGTTCTTTTGTTGTTTTAACCTGTATTTGATTATATAGCGACAATAATATAAAGTTTATAACGAAAGGGAGAACATTACCATATAATGCAATGTAATAACAAATAAAAATTATTATATAAATATTCAGCGGTGATTTTTTTGGAGAAGAAAATACAGTTGAAATTAACTTTTATTATAGTTAAATTTCACAGACAGTCTCTCAAAGCCACCACCATTTAATATTCATAATAGTTAATTGCAACCTATTTAATGTTCTTTTACCCTAAGGGGAAGATATTTTCAGACTTTATTCTTTAATTTGATCCTAGTCAGAGTTCTGAGATTATTTAGGGGGCTTTAGGTAAACTCGATCATCCCTGACCCCAACCCAACACGTACGTCCTTTTTAGACCTAACAACACATATTTTTAGTAACAACATAAACTTTTAAACGTCGAAATATCAGTGTAAAATATGTAAAATTTATTTGATGAACAGTCTGTACCTGCATTATTATGTAATAGATTTTGCAGAGTAGTTCTGATGCCAAAACCCGAAATTTACAAAAATAGAGGAATGAATGGCCGACAGCAGATGTTAACGATAATGAGAATAACCAATATTTTTTAATAAACAATACCGTTTTTGCGATAACTTTCTAAATAAATAAAGTTCAATATATAGATATAGTTTATAATTAGGTATTCTTAGAATTATATCTTAATACTCCACTTAAACCTAGTTTAATAGTATATTTTTAAATAATAGCTAATGTTACATTATAAGATAACATTGGAATAAATATATCGTGAATAAGTATATCGGGATATATACCTTATATGAAATAATTAAATATTATTCTAGGATAATAAATGCAAGTGAAATTATTATAAAAAGAAGAGAAAAACAAGTGATTTTAGTAAAAATATATATATGATAAGATCTTCTAAAGTAGAGATAAGGTTAATAAATGCGAAGAATTACAGAATTTATTAATTTCTATACATCAAATCAAATATGCTTCATTCATATATACTCATATTCATACATTGCAAATACTGTTGTATTTAGTTTAGTGTTAGGAAGTAATTTTTCATCAATTCAATACATAATATAGTGTTCTATTTTTCGGACACAGATAAATTAAATGCGTCAAGGTTTCTCATTTGACCTACCTTTAATCTTTGAAGAAGCGTTCTATTAAGGAGGGTATAGTATATAAAGGGTAGTTTTATGTGTAAATGGGTGTGCGATCAAGGTTATTTAGCTACGGTATGTGTCACGGTCGATATAATGAATCTTTCAGTTCTTTGAAGGTTGTTATGGGAGTTCGGTAGTATATATAATATAACAAATACCTATATTGAGTACACAACAAAATCCATGTTTGATATCGTATCGTATTCTAAGAATTAAACAGACAAACAGTGTGTGTACAACTTATATTAAGTAAGAGTCTAAACAACAAAGACCAAGTTCTACACGCAAATGTCGAATAAACTAGAATAACAAGTGAAATTAAATAACATAATACTTTACAACTTATTTTTATTGCAATATAATAACTTTAATAAAATATTTTGAAAAATAAAGAACTCTGGAGCTTTATTACAGCAAATACTTTGAATAACCTCTTCAGACCATACGTTGCCTGAGGGTTTGCAGCTGTTTCTCATTAAATATGTTGCGAAGGATAATATTGAAATATTATTTAAAAACTTTTAGAGTAGAACTTTTCAAATTTAATAAATGGTAAAAGGTTTATTAACCACGTTGGTGATTATTAAAGAAGGACCACTGAAAGTTTAAATTCCAAAATCTTATTTAATGTTTAAATAGGTATGTCCTTGTAATAAGTTTTCTCAAATACCGAATGAACTTGTTTGGCGATCTGACTACGTGGTATTGGTCCTGCTCGATGTAGACGGATCAACGAAACTTATCGACAAACCGGTTACAGAAGAAAATGACTCATCTCACGAATATCAGTGGTCAATTATTGGATACGGACTACGGTACCTGCTTCGTGCTTCATATTTTAAACCACTAATTTGTTTATAAATATTTGAAAGATTTAAAGTATGCAATACTGAATTTAATAATAGCAACTGGCCCCGGCTTCGCACGGATGTAAACCATATTATGCTTACTTGTATTGTATCGCACAATACATTTTTTTTATATTTAAAAAGGGTTTAGGCAGCTTTCAAGAAGAAAGCTTCCAGGTGGTTTCGCTACATCGTCATATTTCTACCAATTTAACAAAAACAAATTAAACACTTAAACTGTTCTTGAAATCACTTTGTTTATTGATGTTAACTGCTAGATCTGTTCAGTAGTTTTTGAGTTTTTCGCGAACGAATAAATATATGTACCCAGGTAAATCGGTAAAACAGGACATCTCAATCAATCATCTCATCAACTCAATCATCATTAATAC
Organism: Neptis clinioides; assembly: GCA_027564055.1. Lineage (NCBI taxonomy): Eukaryota > Metazoa > Arthropoda > Insecta > Lepidoptera > Nymphalidae > Neptis > Neptis clinioides. The sequence continues at coordinate 3,837 of JAOPUB010026150.1, forward strand.
ATGTTACTAGCCGACCTGCCCGCGCTTCGCTACAGGAAATTGATCACCCAGAAGATCTAGGGGTATTAAAAATAGACAGTATGTAGCCGATTCTCAGATCTACTGAATATGCATAAAAAATTTCATAAGAATCGGTCAAACCGTTTCAGAGGAGTATGGGAAGGAACATTGCCACGAGAATTTTATATATTAGCTCCGAAATTACTACTTTATACAGAATTAGTCGAGTATTTTCAAAGACGCATTGCGTCAGTATCGTGGGTTCTAATGAGTGCTGTTGTGATTACATTGAATGAAGCAAGTCCATTAATCTTCTACGGTGTAAAAATGTCTAGCATCGGTTGCGCCTTTACCGTTAACATGCTGATTTTACTTGTTATTTACATATTAAAACTTCTGACATTGCTATAACTAATTCTTCAATGGGATTTTTGGAAAGTTTTCACCTAAGCACCCAAATAAATTAGCTGTATTTTATCCTTTGTTTGATAAATGACTCATCAACTAGTAAGGACTAGTACTTATAATAAAGTCTTAACATAATTTAGTTTCTAAGAAACCATTATTACCTATGTTAGACAATCTACATGAATCCTACCTTCACGTTATATTAATATTGTTACCCTTGAGGTAATCATATGATAGAGCATGATAGAGAGATAGTGACTGCTACTTCCTGATGACAAATAGGACACTCAAATTTATTTTTACTTGTCATGAGTACTAAAAGTTAGTATTGGTTATTTTAAATTATTATTATTTACTTATGCAATTAAAACGTGAATGAAAAAATTACACAATATCACAACGTCGCAAGCAGATATAAGTAATATTATTTAAACAAGACAGTTTAATTAAAAAATAAGTTAGTAGAAAAACAATATTGACCTTTAAAATTAGAACGTGAGTTCCCGTTAGTGCAATTAGTGAGTGGTTTCATTGGTAATATGTCACATAATGCAGCATAGGACATTCTGATATTTCATCCATTAATTCTGCTTACCTACAGTAGCGGAAGCAATGTATAACGTATATTATAGCGCCATTATGCGAGTAACACGAGCAGCGATCACCATTATAATGTTCATCATAACAATCATAGTGTGTGTTCGACAACATTATAGTTCGCTACAAAAATATACGGCATCAACAATGTCATTAAATATTTTGTTATTGAACCGATAGTTGCTTTGCTGACTGAGGTAAAAATTGATATATAAGGCACTACCTTGTGCTCTTTGATCTCTATATTAACCATTTGGAATTGTAAATTCCATTAACATTATTATTTTCTACGGTCATTATCAGATAGCTCATGTCATATATCTTCGCATTGTGTACAGTATATTAAATGTAGAGAAACACTATTTGTAAAATTGTATATACAGAGTCTGGCCATAATACAAATACTGTTACATTTAAAAATAAACAAAATATCACATTTGAATTTGGAATCTGTCATTTTTATGTGTTCATTGTGTTTTCTCATTTTGGCGCCAATACATTGTATAATGTTTTGCGATATTAAAATGGAGTGGGGTGATAAAGAGAACGGGATCACTGTGATTGCATTACACAAAGTAGGAGCCAAATGTAATTTTTAAAACTTTCCATACGCTTGGAATTAGTCAAATGTTTGTTTTTAATAGGTACAATGAGACCTCCTCTGTATATGACAAAAAAAGATCTGGTGGTCTACCTAGTGTTCGTACGAAAAAGGTGGACAAAGCAGTAAGGGAATTAATTCGAAGAAATCCTGTTCGAAAGCAAAAGATTTTATCTCGGGAGATGAAGAAAGCACCTTGAATCATGTCGCGTATTTTAAAAGATGACTTAGGACTTGAGCCTATAAGAGTCGAACTGGCCGTTTCTTAACCGATAATTTAAAAAAGAATAGGGTGGTAAAATCGACACAGCTACTGATGCGGTACGCAAAGGCAGGTCACAGAAAATTTAGTTTACAGATGAGATTTTTTTTAGAATTGAACAACATTTTTAACAAACAAAATGACTGTATTCATGCTCTAAGGAAGCTTTCCGATTAGTTGACAGAGTGCAACGTGGGCATTTCATTGGTGGTTTGGTGGGATGTTAGCTATGAAGGAGTGACTGAGGCATATTTTATTTAAAAAGGTATCAAAACATCGGCACAATATCATTGTTGAGAAGGGAGATAAAGCACTTTAACAACACCACGCAGTCTTGGTTAGAAGCAAACGTTTCGGACTTCATCAAAGCTGAAGACTAGCCGTTTGTTCGATCGAATCCCAGAAACGGCTTGACCGATTTGAACGGGACTTTCACTGGAAGATAGTTGATGTTATAGGAAGTAACTTAGGCTACTTTTATTTTAGAAAAAAAGGTGAGTTACGCGAAAATATAAAACACCTCAGCGAAGTGATGGCGGGTCGAATAGTATATTAATATACAAATACAAAGTGTCGTTATCGAATTCTTCCGAAACGGAATTTCTATGATTTTGATTCTCTGGGTAGTTAGTGTGCTCTCACCAGAAATTAAAAAAAAATGGCGAATCACGTTTACCGGATCAGCTAGTAATGGCTATTATTATAGTAATACTTTGACGGAGTGTTTGTAACATTTTCCACTGCAATGCCGTCAATGTAGTTCAATCGATTTAACAGTCATGCTTCAAACCGTGATCAACGGTACAACTGGAGACTGAAACTCATTAGACTACGGTACTTGAACCGAGACAAGAATCTATATTATTGCTAAACGCTCATTTATTCGGTTAGTTAATGTTAATATTTAACCATCCAGGAAAGGAATAAGTACATATATAAGCTTTGTTTGCAGGTAGTCATAGATTTTCCAGTTACTCTTTAAGAGCAATTGCTTAATGAGCTAGCTTTAAACAGTAGTAAAGTAGTAGTAGTTTCTGTAGTAAACTACTAGCTAAAGCTTATTTATATGAAACTATGATTTTTTGACTCATTAAAGTATAACAAGTAGAGTAACGTCCATGTCGCATTGTGACACACAAGTATAGTATATATATAGCTTTCTCCCCTTCGGAATTCCCCAGTGATTTCATGTTTTGTTGCGTCTGTCAGTAATTAAAAATTTTTGATTTAATTTCTACAACTATTATTACATTACTTTTATTTGAATAATGAAAAGATATTTCAGATATTATATCTGTGGCATAAGCCACCGCAATCAAAGTAAGCATTGGCGAGAAGCCTCTAGACAAGTTGTCGAGGTGAGCGACCGTCTGGTCCGCGGGACTGCGGGTCATCGCCGCGCCGCGATTCCATCTGCACCCGCACTGATTCATCTTGCACTTGCACTACTTACCTATTACAATCTGCATTGCATTGTAACCTTTATTTATTATAATATTACTTTATTCCACCATCACTATTTAATTATTATGATGAATATTGTCACCTTCACATCGAATATCATCAGGGTTAACATACTTTTGTAAGGAACTCTCTCCATGAATGTGTATAATTTAAAAAGATAACAATTCTTAATAATAATAAAATATATTTTTTAAATTAAAGCGAATAGTTGTGAGAATTTTTCCGCAGAATAATTGCAATAAAACAAATAAGAATGAAAGCGAGGCCATCTTTGGCAAATAAATTTAGATTATTCGATCTATTTGTCTTCGCTGAGTGCTATAAGGTAAAATAGGGATAATATATGACGCATATATCTTGTTTAGAAATTAGAACATTATAAAACACTTCAATGGTTCAATAATTATTTACTTTCATTTGGAGACAATTGAAATGAGCGTGGCCTATTCCGATGCAAATTCGGCCAACCATCTGCGCAATACGACGATATGAGGTCATCGGCTTGTGCACTGAACCGATAGGGAGTCTCTAATTGACCTCTATTACAAACCGAATATACGTATTTTTATACGAACATATAAAATACACAACGAGTAAGACAATAGATGTTGTTGTCGTAGTGACGTAATGTTTATAATGACAGTAAAGTCAGATGTAAATGTAACATTCAAGTATGCGTAACCTGACGACATTTTAACTTATAACTTATTTCTCTCCCTTTGTGCTTTGTGTGTATTTGCTATTCATTCTTCACCAATAGATGAGCGGTAACGCAATATGCACCTTATTAAAGGCATGTTTGATTCCATATTTGTAGTTCTTCGAGTTTCATTGTTCTTTATAGAAAGTGCAACATGAACTCTGATCACGACAAGCATTCTAATTACCCTGACACTTTCAAAGGACGTCTCACAAATTTTCTTATATTCTAAGTTCAAGTGCATAGATTTTTAACAAAAAACACAGATTTTTAAAGCTATAATTATATGTAGTGGTCAATAATAATTTAAAATTCAGACAAATACAACCACCGAACTTAATTATCACATCTAACTCTCAAGAAGTATTTTTTGCAACAAGTCTTTATATAACTAAATATATTTATAATAAAATTGTCCAAGATCCAAATACAGCAAACTAGTTTTTTATAGCGGAAATTTTAAAACAGCAACTTGGACATAATTTAGTGAATTATTATCGAGGTCAATCAATAAAATGTTAGTATAATTATTCTAGATTTTAAAAATGTTAATATAATAAAGAAAACTTGTGTTTATTATGTGCTGAAAAGTAATATGTAATATTGTTATTTATATAAACAAGTAACAGCGCTGATTTATGAACTTTGCCATTTTCTAAAATAACTAAAATAAATGTCACTATGGGTGATGTCATTATTGTTGTTTCTTTGCTTCTTTTAAATGGAAACCTTCTATTATACCACTGAAGCTTGGGAAAGTGAATAATAATGTGACTTACATTGTGTAGAATAAAAATGCGTAAAGGTGTGTTGATATGTCAAGGTTAAATATTTTTGTAGTTTTTTTTTCAATTAGTACATTATATAATCGCCCTACGAACTGAATATTTAACATCATTATAAAGGAAATTACTTATTTTCGAACACAATTGGCAATGGCCCTGCCAACATTGGTGATATCTTAGATTTAAATCGAGGCTAGATTTAATTCGGTTTAGTGAAAATGACTATTACATCATCTTAAAATATTTTCGAAAATGCTGAAAACAACGTCAGTTACTGAAATTAATTCCTAATTCTTAATTTTAAAATAAATTATTAATTTTCTACGTAATTTTACGATGACATAATACTATTCGTAGGCTTATTTGAATATAGTACTCTAAAAAATACGTCTTAGGACTAACTACAAACTAATAAACTGATTAATAGTTCGCTAGCTGTAAAAAGTTTTCTTTTGAAATTAGGTAGGTACCCACTGTCTCGACTACTTATAACAAATGGTTGAGCGACATCAGCAACTTTATAATGTTATAAAAAAAAATTAGAAAATAAATATTGACTTTGTGGATTACGGAATTGGTCTTAAATTAGTTACTATTAGGTACGGAAGATAGGCAGAAGACATCGAATCCATTAAGACAATGCTTTAAACTTGTACCTGGGTCACAAGCCCCAAGCAAGGCTTTTCAGCGCAGTATAACTTATATACAACAGAGTTATATAAATTGAAATGGTCTTAGGTTAAAGCAACCTAGTAACACGTGCGGACAATCTACTCTGGCTGAACTAATCTGATGTAATTTTGACACGTACTTCGTGCACCGTGACAACTGACAACAATGGCCACTTTATTTTTAATAGCAGCCTATAAATAATTTAAAAGTTATTATATAAAAATATAATAAAAAGATGATTGAAGTACGTACTACTACTTACTACAAAAATTAATTTGCTAACATATTTTGGTAAGACGGAGGTAATTACGTAGGTTGGGGTGGCGGTGGCACACCCTTATGAGCGCCAACAACCTTGCAAGGTCGCATAATATTAATTTTACCTTATTTTATAATAAGCCGTCTTTTGACATAACTTTACACATGTATATTCATTGCCATCTCTGCCAAGATGTCCCACTCTTTCAGCCAGTATAAAACCTTCAAGTTTATTAGACATGGTAGACGAAATGAATTTTAGCCAGTTCGGTATATTATGTTAAATGTTTAAGCGTTTGCGAACAAAGAGGTTGAAAACAAACAGCCCGGCGGCACACTGCGGCAGACCTGTCCTTGTCCAATCTATTGTGTTACTTCGAATATAAACGTTGAAATGAAACTGGTGTCGGCTCCCTGTCAAGGTATTATAAATAAAGTGTCTAGGGACAATATCTGATTATGGAAATCTACAAAAACATGTTTCAGCAGGTATGAGTATAGTTTAAAACAAACATTATTCTTGCTATCTACTATGATAAAAGAACGTTGGTTTATTAAAATCCCGCCGAATAAATATTTATGTATTTTTGAGCAAGCTAAATAAAAACTACAAGTCAAATCTGAATGTTTAATTTACTTGACGAATTACAATTTAAATAACTAAATATATCACCAGATGCAACCGAACCGTAGTAATAATTATGAGTACCGTTGTATCATCGAAACATCACTTTGATTTATGCAAAAGTGATTTATTGCTGATGTTTGTTTCCGACAATGTTATCGGTACACGAACAGTATTGAGGTTATTATTAACAAGGAACTATTTTATACCTTACTTTAAAACAACCTAATACTAGTACTAAATAAAGTATCTAACTAAATGTTTATGTAGATTAGTGTTGAGGCAAGAGCTCGGAAGGTGTATTTCGCTGGAAGTATACGCACGGTCGCGGTCGGTCGAACCGTAGTCGCAACTCTTGCGCAAGCAATTGCGCCATGGCCGTGTTCTCTCTGAGAGCTCTTTGAGACATATCTATTTAGGTACTTATCTTATTACGAAAATCACCTATTTTCTAAAAATACGGCATATTTCGGATTAATAATCTACATTATTATATAAAGAGGTAAAACATGATTTTTTTTATTTTTGTATGTTAGTTTGTTTGTTTTGTATAGGCTCTGAAATTTCTGGACCGATTTTGATAATTCCTTCGCCGATCGAAAGGCGAACACGACCTTTCCGGGTAACATAGGCTAGGTGGTTGCCATATTTAAAATAATTAAAAAGATATGGTTATTAAATGTCATTTGTAAATTGTGGATTACCTCTGCAAGTACAGAATCGATTTTGATAATTCTCTCGCCGATCGAAAGCTATATTCTTTCCGGGTAATATTCGCTATGTGGCCATATTTATGATAATTAAAAAGATATGGCCAATTAAGTGTAATACAGTGGCAATTTTGTAATTTGGACATTATTTTTGAGAGTACTAAACTAAGCTAGAATATTACAGCGTTATATAGATGGTGCAGTGTTGCCATACTACGACATCAATATGTCAACGCCATTTAGTTCTTACTGCACCAATTTAAAAAATTCTTTCTCTGATAGAAAGCTACACTATTCCCGCGTTATCTGGGTAGTGTAATGTTGTGCCATACTTGGAAATCAATATATCATCGCCATTTTGTTCCTATTGCACCAAGTATTACAAAATTTGTGACGAACAGAGCCAGTGCAGTGATGCTACAAGCCACGTTTTTTTAAATTAATAAATTGGTAGTTCGATTAGTTCGGTTCAATTGACAATGTAGCCATATAGATTATAATTTAACTTTAAATACCTGAAGCGAAGCGCGGGCGGGTCCGCTATAGTATAGTATAAATTGTTAATAAACTACAAGAAAACATAAAGTCCGTAATATGGAAGGTGTAGGTGAGTAAAGCCATAAATCGCGGAACATAGA
>JAOPUB010026257.1:0-11556 GCA_027564055.1 Neptis clinioides
GTTCAATATTAAAGTAAAAAATTGGTCATTTTTCATCAGTCTCTGGTCGATATTTCAATTTTTTCCCCAATTAACCCAGAAAGTATTAAGAGACATCTTGCCTGGATTACGAACTTTGTGTTCATCTCGCCGATCCGCAATCCTTTTATTTCTTTTATGTAGAACCCGTAACTCGTTTTGACCACTTTGGAATCAGTGACTCAGAGCAGAGTATCACGATTATAATCTCGTTGTATTCAACGTTTTGTAAGAATTATTTTACGGAAGTTTTTCCGTCAGAAAGAAGAGTATATTGGTTGAGCAATCTTAAAAGTCAAAGTTCTATCAATAATAATTCTTTTAAAATATAAATAATCTTAGAACTCAAAAATTACAAGCTTACTTGATTGTTAGCCTGTAGATATTAAAATGTTTTTAAAAATATTAAATTAAATTCTATTTCAAGTTTCTCATTTTATTTTTAATATATTGTTCCTTAATAAAAGTATTAAGGTATTTTCGATAGTAAACATGTTTTACCATTATTACCAGGATCTCTGATTTTAAGTAGACTATATGTTAATCCAGGTTATATAGTGTCTATGTACCAATTTTCTAACTTTCCTTTCTATGTTAACTTATAAACAACTTAATTATCACATTTTATTAAACACTAATAAATGATTTAACCCCATTCAATCGTTTTCGCCTGATTGAGTAACAAACATACTAATATCCAATTTCATATTTATAATATTAGTAAGATATTTGCTTTCAGGACATTTTATAACAAAAAGAATAACAGAAATGATAAATTTAGCAGGTAGATGGGTATTTTTGTGGAAACTCTTATTATTTCACATTTCAGGCTAACCCTGGTTTGGGTTCGCTCGGAATAATGTAATCTGAATGTCGGGACGGAATGTGGTAAATACATTTCTACACACGATTATGTTTTTGTACAAAATGAATTTTTATACAAAAATATGTGTTAGATATAAAATTTTATTAAGGAACCTCAGATCGCCACTAAATAATTTTTCCTTACGGTTTTGTTCTTTTCTATTTCCAAAAAAAAATCCTACTATAATTTATTTATTTTTTTATGTACCATAACAAATGATAAACACTTATCTTAAATAATTTTGGTTCACAGGCGGCTGATCGCTCGAATTTGCGTGCAAATGTGATGCGAATATTTTATCGGAAAATTTACCAAACAAAATCTTTATTCGAAAAACGGTGCGTAATAATATTATGTGCATTATTGCTTCCTATCTACAGAAATAATTAAGTAAGAATAAAACCACTTCGTAATCGTCTAAGAAATCTATTCTGCAAGAATAGCCGTTTTCTATTCGATACGAACAATATTTTGAGACTATTTGGATTTCCATTAAAAAATAGAATTATTTATCAAAAAATTATAATTTAAATTAAAAAGTCTTTTACAAAGTCACGACAAGGCGGCGTGGCGAGTCTGACAATTGAGTGCGTATTGGAATTTTATACAATACGAATATAAGATTACGCACTGACCCAGCAATAATTTCGCACCGGGGCCGGGGCTAGAAATTTAATTTTCAAAAGAGTTTTTGAGAAAATAATGGAACTTTTGATTAAATATAGACACCATTTTTTGTTTCTTACACAATAAGTAAATAGTCTAAGAAAGCTTAGGTCGTACAAATGTTTCTGTTCCTTAAGATAGTTTTAAAACCATTCTTAATTTGGTATATAACATTATAAATGTAAAATTTTGTATTTTTGGATGTTTAGATATTGGATGTTCGTTAACTACTCAGTCACGCGATAACGGCTGAAGTTATTTCAATGAAATTTGGCACACAGTTAATTAAATAAAAAAAATTATTTGGGATTATGGTAAGATATGTTGAAAACGAAATGTTTAAATTGCATCCGGGCGAAGACGGGGCGGGTCGACTGGTAAGGTGAGTGACAAAGAGAGAGACTTTGATTTTGATCTTCATAATTACAAAAGCAATTTATTTAACTGCGTTCTCAAGAAAGCTGTCACTAAAACGTTGAGGAAATTGGAAAAATCATCTCATTTGTTGTTAAATTACCTATTGCTTTATTGTTGCCGATTATGTTTCGCCCTTATTTTAATGTTGGTTTTGCTACTTTTAACCCTCAGTTAAATATAAAATAAATGGATAGTAATTAATGAATTCAAAAGTCAAAATCTTGTATATCTAGAATATTATGAATAATTTTTTTTAACAAGTAAAAATTAAAACAAAATATATTTCTTGAAATATTATGTTAAAATTGAATCGATAAATAAATTTATCATCTTTTTGAGGATCACGAACCTTTCCAAAACTTTAAAAGATATTTATTGTTAAAGTAATCTTCTCAAAGAAACTTTGTCGGCTTCGATGTTACTCGTAAAATTCCTATTACATTCATATTAGACAAGATTATACCAGTAAAAAAAGACTTGCTAACTTTTGTTAAATATGAAATAAGTTGGAGAGCTGTCTCCCAAAGATAAACAAAATTCGACGAAAATATTTAGTGAAGACGCGGAATGTTTGCCAGTGACCTGACGGATAAATTCGTTAGACAATACACGCTAATGAATAAAGTTTAGTTGTTAAGGAGCTAACTTCAAAATTTCCATTTATAAGTGTTCCTGCTTAAGCGAAGAAAAGCGCATATTTTCGGAACGGAGTAAAGTAAATAAAGAACTCTCTTCAAGAATTTCATCATCGCTATTCGCAAGTATTTAACAAAATGAAGACTAAATAAATTACTTGCTAGTTACGTTTTTCGAATTCTTCAACTTTAATTCAAGCGTATTTTATTAAGCTTTAATACTTTACTCAATGACTTATGTAGTAATATGGATAGTTATTAGCCTTTGTTAAATATCATGAAAAAAAATTCTTTACGTATAAAAAAATTAAATATTGTAAACTTTAATGGTTGCTTGTAATAATTTAACTGTCATACACACATATTTTATTATATTTGTCTCTTTCTAAAAATACACTATTAAGTTTTTAGATTGCGTTTTTACCAGAGATGTACAAGGATGCTTTGCGAGGGATGTGTTTGTTAAGAACCAATAGAATCGCTTCATTTGACACACTCTGAGCGAGGCTAGGTATTTACCTTGAGACTTAAGTACATTATTCCACGTGGAGGATGTCGCCCCATCTAAAGTCATCTAAAGTTATAAATAAAATATTTCAGAGCGTAAAATGAAATAAATAATACACAATACTATAAGTGACTGATAGTTATAAGTGTTACATATTCCTTACAATATGTAACACTTATAACTATTAGTGAGAGTATTTTAACCAATTAACTTGTACGACTTAGATAATATAAGGGATATTATCTATCAGTATATAAAATTTATATTCATATTGAGACAAGTTTTATAAGTCTCAAAATGACTTAACCGTAAAAATAATCGGTGAGCAGGTGCAAGTCATAACTGTAGATAAGTTGCAGACGTTAGCAAACGATAATTCATCTCGCAGATCCTCCGGTAATCTACGTCATTCCTCGGTTGAACCCTAATCTTATCCAATTGGGGAAAAGATCTTTATTGGTCGGAGCAAGATAGCTATTCGGTAGGGATCAATCGAGTGGACCGAAAAGTGACTGTTATTTACTGCTGAAATACTCGTTTCTATGACCCATTTTGTGCCTTATAATATTATTCATTACTTATTACATTTATTTATTACGGTATCGGGGCTGGTATCAATATGGTGTATAAAAATTATTGCTCTAATCTTAAAATTCAGGCAGAAAAATCAGTTTGTATACAATTTGGTTTGTATTGAAAAATTGCTACTATCAATTCGCTCTTGATCATTAAGAATTTTGTTGTATATGACTGTTGTTGTAAAAGCTAGGACCACCGTATATTCTATATTTGACAACACTAATAAGACAATAATTACTTGTTTCTTTACGGTGCTTAAGGCTTTAGATCTCAACCAGAAAAGAGAACCCAATCCTAATCCAAAGAACAAATTTACGTACTGGTGTTGATAGAGTTTTATTATCTCAATACTTAGACTCAGTGTTTCTTATTTTTAGAATTTATCTTATTTTTGCATTTTACTGCCAGGACTACCTTCAATTTTCTAATAAAACCTAAGACTAATCGAGAACTCCTACAAATTTGGTGAATGTTAGATTATATTTCAGAAAAATGAGTTGATTAAAATGAATTTATTTTACTTTCTTACTTAAATTAGAATTAGTACCTGCAAATCAAAATTTTAACATAACCAACTGTGTTCTCGTTTAATCTGAGGAGTTTTTCTAAGTAAAAACTAATTTACAAAAACTCTCGTTGCGGTTCATAAAGCTCGACTTAAACTGTAATGATAAAATGTCAGATTTAACAATTGAATTCCACTACATTAGATAAAGTTATTTTGGGCATCATAGTAACATGTTGAGGCATATTAGGCAAAATGCTATCGAGGGGTAAGGTAAGGTAGGAAAAAACTCCAATTTGAACTATTGTGGTTAAGTGAGCTCATATTGTTTATTTCAATTTAATTTTTCCTTGTTTGTCAAGTCAGGTCAGTATTCTACCTAAGGTATATATTACTTTCTAGTTTTGTTCAATCACTAGCTTTCACCCGCGGCTTTGCACCCGAAAGCTTATGCGCGTTTGTTGATAAAAAAGTTCTTCCATCCATCCACACAAAATATAGCATTTATAATAAAGAGGATAGGAGATCATTAGTAATAGTAAAAATAGTAAAATTAGATTCTTATTTCACTAGTGGTCCTAATAATATGTGTTGAACTAATACATTAAAATGGGCGTACCTAATAGGAGTTGACCATACGAGCTAGTAATCCGACGAAGTAAATAGTTCATAAGTCCATATACTAGACGTTAGCTGCTAATTAATGCAAAGAGATAGCTGCATTATTGATTTTCTGTGAGTACTGGAACTTACATTTTCAATTATTATTATTTCAACATAAAGTCAGTATAAATATATAGTCTGTTTTAAAGATATAATATTTGTAGTTTTTGGTACTAACTAGCTGATCATTATGAAAGAGGCAAAGGCATCCAGTAAGAATTCCACCAACTATAAACTGAAATTAATAACAAATATGTAGTCCCTTGGACTAAGATCAAACTTATAAGTCAGCGCAATCAAAAGATGTGACCGCAAAATCTTCTTCCTGTTTAAGTCAACTTCTGGTCTAAAGCAAGATTTTCTAAAACCAAAAAAGAAAAAATAATTGAAAACAGTAATATTTTCTTTTTACTACTGTTATCATAAGACGACTTTTATGAAAAATAACTTTTATTTCTTCCTTTTTAAAAACTTCTAAATCAACGTAATCAAAGATACAACCTTCTAAACCGCATGTAAATAAAAGTATCATCATATCATGATGATACTTATCTATCATATCTAGTAAAACAAAACAGTAAAGAAGAGAGTAAAGACTTTACAAAAATGTCAGCTTCTTATTTAATAGCCTCAATAACAAATTGTCATTTGTCAGACTTCCGTAATATGGTATAAAGATGCTATAAGAAAATTTTGTTTATAATAATAATTATGAGAAACCTGCGTAACTTGTAAACAAAATTTGTTACGCGAATATTAATCAATGTCGATATCAGACATACTCTAGTATATCTGTGTAGTTATCTACACTGTTCTTCCGTCCTGTTCTCACACACAGTCACTGCGTTTGAATAACAAATTAGATATTTCAACATAATTTTCATATAATCATTCCTAAAGGAAAAAAGATAACTTGATACTTTTATTCAATTTCTATAAGACTGTAGAAAGAAATACTTCTAGTATTTAATTAGATACTAACCACTACAACCAATACTACTGTTAAAGTAACAAGGTATAAGCTTTTCAATTAATAATAGAGGACTAGCTTTAATTATTAGTATATTATTATTTATACTATCACACGATACCAGTAACACTTTACTTATACAGAACACAAATAAACGCGACCTGGCGACATCCGTCGTCCTGGACAATCGCCGGTCAGTAAAAGTAATAAAAAATTGTTACTGTAGTTAGCAATAACTATTTTTTTTTTACTTAATAATTCTTTATAGTTAACTTATTTATAGATATAGAATTAACGATATTAGTGTTAAACTTTGTTATTAAAATGATATTTTTTTAATCTAATATAGGTATGTTATGAGAAATTTTTATCAGATTACATTCCCGTCTAGAACCTTGTGGCGAAGATAAAAAACTGAGCCTGAGACGATTTAATATTGATGGAATTCAAATAAGTTGAAATGTTTAGTTCTCCTAGGTTTCCATTTTTTTCTCATACATTTGACTGGTATCATATAACTTGCTTATAAATAAAATAAATTCCACTGTGAATGCCAACGAAATTAAACTGTCTTTAATAATTGGTATTTTATAGTAAAATGAAAGTAAGTTCAAAATATTCACTTAAAAAATTTGCAGGTGCATAGCATAAACTCTGCGTTCTTTGCTTTACATTTTTTTATAAATATAAATTTTTAATAAAATAATACTAGTATTTGAGGGTAAAAAAAATAAAATTATGTTATCCATACAACTAATTAGACATTGTTATAGTGTAGGATATTATTATACCTATTATATACACAAATAAAATTATTTTTTCCGCTTTTAATACTTTTGGTACCCGAATGAATCCGGGAAGCTGTTTGATGGGTTGGGGTTGCTAAAATGCATAAGAACAGTTGCGTGTACGGAAGGCGCATATGTAGCAGTTGTCAGTGGGCAGCTTTCCAGCAAACCTGCAGTCCACGACGTGCAATTCATTCTAGCTTAAAATGGGTTACTCCATTTCTCGCTGACTGCGCGGGCTCCGTCAGAACTCCGCCCAGGCCCGGTTCCTCTAAAGAATATCGATCCAATTTAACATTGGACTAGTTCGGGAATAGCCTCGAGGGATGTGTTACGAGTTACGGGACTAAGAACTTTTATTTATGTATACTTTTTATTGGATGACAACGTTTATATTTTGGGCAACTTTACGATGTACGGAATGTCGTTTATCTATTTTATTATTTATGTATAGTGCGTATACAAGTGTCTATGTTTTCTAGTCAAAAACGAGTCAAAAGAGATAACGGTTGTAATTTTCAGAAAATATCGCCACGTACTCAATGTTTACTTATCTATACTCAATTTGAACGCGATAAACTCAAGAACCTTTCAAATGGGTCAAGTAGAAAATTATTTTCGTGTTGGATTGTCCATTTATCTATAGGCTGTATAACATCAAGTTACGGCCCATAGGAGCAAAGCATCACGCGAATGAACTCGCGCAGATCAAATAGTCCCTAATATATTTCATACCGAAAGCATATTGTATAAGACCTATATATTGATATAAATATATATTAAATCAAATTCCCTTAACAATTTAATTTTATAACATGACTTCAGATTTCCCCACTTACAACGTTATTAGATTTCCCTTTCGATTGCTCTCATGGAGCGCGTAGGAGGATGGGCAGGAGGAGGAGGGAGGAGGGAGGTACACGTGCACTGGTACAGATGCAGTCGCCCACTTGTATTTACCTCCTTGTAACGGGACACTGAATTTCAGTTAGAGTACCCGTCATTAGTCTTTGTTCGTAAAAGGCATGTTAAATTAGATATTTAAAACCTAATGTATTCAACAATAACAATATTAAATTCTAAATATTTTTTAAGGAATTTTTTATAGTGGAATATAAGGTTTGGTATATAATAACTGGAATTGTCTAATCTGCTTCTTATAGTAAGCGAGAAGAATTTGATGATTAAGCACTCAGTACATATTTAATTCCTAATACAGTGTTCTTTACATTTTTCTACAAAATATAACTGCCGCCTAATACTGCTTACAGATAATAGCAATATATTTTTTTTTGCAATTTGAATTATAATGGAAGTTGGCTTTGAATAAATTTTACTCAGATGTATGAAAAAAAAACAATTTTTGTATTGTACATAATTTCAATGAATTTAACTAATATACTAGTTTTAAAGATTGTATAGTTATCGATGCTAAATTGCTTAAATTCTATTTATTCATCGAAGACGAATGAATAATAATAAATTAGCAAGTAAGTAAGTGAATAATAATAAATTATTTTCAAGTATATGAACTTTAATAACTGAGCATGGAAAATTTTCATAAGGAAATAATTTACCTAGTTTTTAATCAAAATACTTAACTGATTAATAACATACGTATATGTTACGGCTCTTTTTGAATGTCACGAAATTATTATTCTGAATAACCTGCCTAGCCGCAGATTAAATCTATCGAAAGATGTGAAAGTAAAATTAAGTTACATTTAAAATATATATAAATGCGCAAAACATACTGAGTGAGAATAAATAAAATTCCAAAGAAATAAAAAGGCTTATAAAAAATACTATCTGATCCGCGCGAATTCATTTGCGTGATGCTTCTCCTATGGGTCGCAGCATGATGTTTTATAGCTTACTAGTTGCCCACCCCGGCTTAGCACGGGTGCAGTGTGCCACGTATAACATTTATCAAAACAAGATTTAATTATCAATATTGTCAAGAAATAAAAATATTTAGGTGTTTGTGACGGTACGCGTATTTTATCATTATCCCGAGGGAATTCTGA
This sequence comes from Neptis clinioides, assembly GCA_027564055.1. Lineage (NCBI taxonomy): Eukaryota > Metazoa > Arthropoda > Insecta > Lepidoptera > Nymphalidae > Neptis > Neptis clinioides. Next base: position 8,642 of record JAOPUB010026257.1, read on the forward strand.
ATTTTTCCGGCATAAAAAGTAACCTATATGTTAATCCAGATTATAAAGTATCTGTGTGCTAAATTTCATTGAAATCCGTTCAGCCTTTATCGCGTGATTGAGTAACAAACATCTAAACATACAAACTTTCACATTTATAATATTAGTAAGATTAGTAAGTCAGTCTTCCTTGATAATTGGATTATCCAATACGAAAAGAATTGTTCAATTTGATCCTGTAGTTCCTGAGATAAGAGCCTTAAAACAAACAAACACTGTAGCTTTATAATATTAGTATAGATAATTTATAAATGATTAATAACGATAAAAAATAAATATAAACAATTCCCTCCACATTGATAAAATATATTTACGGAGAAATGAAACAAGTGTGTGGCAACACTATAGAAACATGGCCGATTATAATAGTAGATAATAAAGTAAATGTCTATCAATGATAGGTACAGGTTATCTAATATACATATCTATGTTTTTTTAATAATATTATGAAAATTATTTCTTAGTAAATCATGAATATGTTGCAACAGTAAAATATTGAAAACGGCGAGCAAAACGCACATGACTAATGGATTGCTCTATAATGACACCCGCAGGCAAACATGCGATATCATCTTCCCTGTACACTATAATCGAGTTTCGATTTATATTTTCAGGATCTATACACCTTATTGCGAATATATAAAGCTCATTTTATGCTGTAGAAATACTTTCCTCTTTACAAGGTCAGACGTCCAGGGGAATGGGGAGATAAAACAAGTGTTCATGAAAGGCAAAGAAATGTTGCGGCAGAAATTGTTTCAGGCTAAAGAATATTTTAAATAAGGATTTTTTCATATTAGAAAACTTAATTTTTGCTTTGTTTATTTGTTGTTGATTGTGTTGTAGTTTACTTAACTTTTATAAATTTTGATCAGTCCGGTTAATCGTTTCAAGTTTAATTTGTTCTGCTTTAAAGCCACTATGTTGTGCCACTAAAAATTTAAAGTAAATAGCAGTTTAAAGCAATATAAAAGGGTAACAAGGTAATTATTATGTTCTCTCGCAAAATCAGTATGTAGGCGTATAAGTAAGGACTGTTACTGGTATAAAGAAAGTCTATTTTTATAAGTTAGCTACAAATTATTATGTAAACCTTGTAATTATTCTATAAGTTGTGTAGGTGATACGTCTCCTGCCAAAAAATATGTTCCCTTTATTTCTTTTTGTATACTACTTGCTGACCCGCTCTCGCTTCGATTAGTGTTTACATTAAAATTCATATGGCTACATTGTCTATTAGAATGAGTGTTGCTTTCTATCAGTGAAAGATTTTTTTAAATCAGTGCAGTAGGAACAATATGACGATGACTTATTGATTTAAAAATATGGCAACACTGCGTAACCTATGTCACGCGGGAATATTTTAGCTTCCTATTAGTGAAATATTTTTAAAATTAGTGCAGTAGGAACAAATTGGCAATGACTTATTGATTTCAAAATATGGCAACACTGCATCACCTATGTCACGCGGGAATATTTTAAAATTCTATCGGTGAAAGAATTTTCAAAATCAGTTTAGCATTTGTAAAGATAATAATCCAATATATTAAATGGGCATATCTTTGTAATTATTGTAAATATGGTAACACCCATAGCCTATTTTACCCGGAAAAGACATAGCTTTCGATTGGCAAAAAAATTACCAAAATAATTTTAGTAGTTTCTGAGCCGATTCGCAACAAAAAATCAAATCTTTCCTCTTTATATAATAGTGTAGATTTACTAAGGAAACATAATTATAAGTTGTTTCGTATATAAAGGAATCAAAATGGCAGGTAAAATATTATTGTAACAGCAGCAACTAAGTCCCTATTATTCCATGAAAGAACTCGATCAAATGACCTGTCACGAACAGCCGGGATTTTCTCACAAAACCCTTGAGCTGGACGTGTAATGAACGGTAAGGAAACAAAGAACTGAAAATCAGTAATAAATAATTGCTTCTGTATATTTACTATGTCCATTATTAATAAATGGCAAATCTATCAAATATTTTGCTGTATTAAGTTTTATATTGAGCTGAAGAGTTTGTTTGTTTATTTGACCGAGCTAATCTAAGGAACTGGGCTATAAAACATGACAAGTTATATTCCTGAATTAAACTATACTAAATTCCTATCGTATTAAAATAAACAAAATCCAATATTGTGGAGCTATAGTTATAGAACTGTGAAAATCTTATCCAAATTTACGCAGTAGTTTTTGCGTTATGATCCTACAAACATGTGTATAGAAGAATATCAAAATAAATATAGTTTATATATAATCGTCTTAACTTAAATTGTTATAAATTATAAATAATAATATACCAATACTGAGATTTGTCAAAAAAAAGATTAATTTCTCAATATATTGGTGCTAAATAAAATATTAAGGGGCTTACGACAGTAGATATAATTTATCAACATCCCTAGGGAGCTCTGTTTTTTTCGGTATAAAAAGCAGCCTATATAATAATCTAGACAATAAGCTATCTATGTGCCCATTTTCATTGAATTCCGTTCAGCCCTTGGGCCGTCGCATTTATAATATTAGTAAGGTTACGTATAGATGACTAATTTCATTGAATAATCCTAATTACCTGACCTGTCCCAAGAAAAGTATTTTCGTAGAGCACCTTTGATCCCATATTACAATAAAAGTAAACAAAGAGCTTGAATTAACAATTTCATTGAAATAATTTCACGTGTTTTAGTATAAAACGACGTTTCGCATTTTCGAGTCAAAAATAGAAATCCATCTACAAAGGTAAAATAATTGGGGCTCCTATATATATAATTTGTGTAATCCATTAAGTCATATTCATTAATTTTTCCTATAAAAGTATCTATATATCAGATACTGGCAACACTAATTTGAGTGAACGTTGGTAGCAT
>JAOPUB010026366.1:0-11551 GCA_027564055.1 Neptis clinioides
TCTTAGTGTTCTTAAAATTCATTTCTAATTGTTGAATTAAAAATAATACACACTATGGTAAAAGTACGATACAACATGAAACGAATATACGAGGTAATTTCAAAAATCGAGTAGGAAAGGTATTTAAATATGAAAGAGGCTTACCAAAAGCAAGTTAACCAGAACAAAAAATGTAGGCAAGAAAAAAAAAATTAATGAATTAACAAATACAATTGTTATAAATTAATTCCACTTTTTGTTATTTTAAAATAAGTGAACGCGCCCCAGTTTCGCTTGTGTGAGTCTTATGACTTGTATTTTTGTTTAAATTTTCAACATATTTCTAAATATGTATATGACAAAATCGCATACCATAAATTTTCATCCCATATTTCAAAGTCTTGAAGCCTTATTTCGGGATAAAATCTAGCCTAAGTCATTTTTCAAGCTTTGTTAATGGTGTAACGATTTCGACTTGGTTTATATACAATAGATTTTTCTCTAGGAATTAAAATATTACATTTTTTAATATGCCTGTCTCACACACCTTTTTCACTAAATATGATGTATAAATCAAATAACTTTTATCTGAAGATTGAAAGATTGGCCTTAAGTCTATTCTAAAATTTTAGCATAGAATCACAAGTACCACCTACTGACGCGCAGTTTGCGACTGCTGTCCCATACACTGTTACGTTGGACGGTGAGAATATGCGCGTGGCTCTCACGCGATTATTATTAGCCGTTCAAAAGAAAATGCTTGACGATAAGACTGATGATACACGGGGACTGGAGATGCTTATTCAGGTTTGCTCCATATTTTAATCTATTTGTTCGGGCCTTAAACCCAGATGACACATATTACACATGAAAAGACGACTTTATTCCTTTACGAATTTATCCCTTATTTTGTCCTAATCAGTTGTAAGTTTCACATCAATGGCTAATAAAATTTACACTACTAGTAGATGTGTTCGTGACTTATAGGTGTGTTCTGCGCGATATCATAGGATTTTCTAGTATAGGCAAATAATATAAGGTTATTAATTAAAATTATAGGTTTGGGAGCGTGTCTGCATGAAGGGTCCTCGCACTGGATCCGGTCTGGAAGCTCGACTACGTGCATACAACACTTTGGAGCGTGTGTTAGGAGGTCGAGGCGGTGTTGGAGGAGGAGACCAGGACTCACGAGGTGTGCTACGAATGTTAGTAGCCGATGCTGTAAGGTTACAAGACGAATCCAGGCTTGATTTTGTGTGTGATGCGGGGATATCTCCATCAGTGCTTCAAGCACTACATGCGTTGTATGACTTGTCTATCAACACATACAGCTCGGTGAGTCTTCTTTTAAATTAATCAAACTTACTAACTATGACCATGACAGGTTCTCAAACTATCGTCCAATCTCGGTACTCCCGGTTCTCTTAAAAAATATTAGAAAAAATAATTTACACTCGTTTAGTAGCATACTTAGATTCCTTTAATTTTATATTACATAGACGATATGGTTTCAGGGATAGAAGTAACACTAAAGCTGCAACTTGATTGACTATTATTGCATAAACTTGAAAATATTGATATCAAGGGCAGTGTTCTTAAAATTTTGGAATGTTTATTTTACTTTGGGAATATAATAAATAACATTATCTCAAGCACAAGATGTAGATATCTTATATGAATGGCTTAACCATAATCTTCTAACTATAAATACTACCAAGACTTGTTATATTGTGTTTAAAGCAAAATATAAAATTATTCCACAACATAATAATTTAACTATTACTAATATACCAATTGAGCAGAAAACATGTGAAAAGTATCTTGGCTTAAGACTAGATTATTACCTGACATTTAATAACCAAACAGACAGGATTAAGAATAAACTTTCATCTTTGATTGGTCACTAAGAAATATTTCTAGATGCATACCTCATAAATAATGCTATACCATTTATAACTCTTTGGTAAAATCACAACTATTATACGTAATTGAAATATGGGGTAATGCTGGTAAACCAAAAGTACAATAATTTCAAAGAAAACGAAATAAAATAATAAAAATACTTTTTCGATATTCACATCTAACACCAACATCTAAAATTTATAAAGAAACAAAAATTATGAATTTACGGCAACTTTACATGTATACTATATATACTTGTATATTAATAAGAAAAATCATTGATAAATCAGTGCATTCTACTACTTACTACTAGTTCTACCTAAAACTTGGACAAATTACGCGAAAAAAATATTTCATATGGAGGAGCACAATTGTATAATAAATTATCGTCTTTTATAAAACAAGTAAGCTCATTTCACGAATTTAAATCACAGCTTTCTCAGCATATTTTAAAAAACAAATTATCAATTTAGTTCGTTAGTGAGTACCTATCTACCTGATTATGCACATGCAGCGACATTATTTACTTTATACTTTTTGTTATATTATGTTCTCATGTAAATGACTGCGTCTTTTTGAGAAAATATTCTTTAAACCTATGTTTTAAAGTAAAATTTTATATCGTAAACACTCAGGTTCGCATGCTTGCTCAAGCCCGATTACACTGGATGCTTAACCACTATCCATTTTCCTACCGAGCTTTGGTACCTCGTCTTGTTTCTCTATTCAATACTGGCGGTGAAGGAGAGGAGTGGCATGCGCAACACAAAGGAGCACTATTCATCTTACTCGGACCTAAGGCAGGCTTGCTCGTGTCGAAGCCTGACTGGGAGGTAGTGAGCGTATTGTGGCCTGCGATACTGAAAGCTCCTTTGAGTGAGAAGCCGAGTATACATAAGTAAGTAACGTAGGCTGGTAATGCTGTACTAGTTTTAAAATTATTAATTATCGGGATAATTATTAGTAATTAATAATAATCCCCCATTTTATAACATATTTTTACTTCCATTCTTGTCACAATTTTTAGCAAAATCAAGTACCTAACATCTAAATCAAATTTTAAGAATAGATCTGTAATAATACTTGTCACCAATGAATCATTGTCTCCCTTTCGAGTATGTTGTAGCAAGTTAACATTGTGTGCCACAATAATCTGAAATTCTTAATGTAGCTAATGAACATTATCTTGTTTTATAGATTGGAACAAGCTATCAGCGACACGCTTCACCGTAACTTTCCAGTGGTAAACACGCGTCTTACCATTTCTCAATCAGCTGTAGATGCTGCCAAACTGCTTCTCGACGAAACACAAATAAATGATGCGGATTTCATTCAAAAATTGAACGAAGCAGTTGATAGAGAAATTGCTACGTCTAATAAGGCAGAAAAATTATATTATGAGTTAATTGAAGAATTGGTTGAAGTCGCTAGGAAGTCTAATAAGTATGTTCAAAATTGTTTCTTATTTCGATAACTTTGAGGGCCATTCATATTTTACATTTAAAAATATTTAAATTAAACAATAAATACAAATTAATCGTTTTAACATATATTTTTGGAATGGATTGAATTGGATGGAATGGAACCATTTTTCAATAACTTGTCAAATAGTTGTAGTAACGGTACCTAGTCTTAAACAATAAAATATTACCATAATTCAAATATTTTATGTGACAAAATGTACACATAAAATATTTGAATTTAAAAATATGCAAATAATTACAATTAAATAATTGATGTAAGTGTGTTTACAGTCAATGGCGTCGCCTAGAGTTGGCAATGCAATTCTTGATCTATTGTCCACTATTGCAAACTCCGTATCCGCCGAGTGCCGTTCAACTAATAGCACAGTCGCTGCTGCACGACGACATAGCCGTGCGCCGCACGGCACTGCGCTTGACTCATTTCGCGCTCAAACAACGCAAACCAAAGCTAAAGAAGATCGAAGTAGATCCGTATGAGGTAGCAGGAATACAGAAACCAGAAAAATTTATACCAGGTATTTTTAATAGCATACATTCTTACTGAAAGAGAGAAAGTGTCTCGTTCACCTTACCGCATAACTTTTAATACGCTTAAGAACTAATTATTTTTAATAGCTTTATTACAGTACTTCTTACAGTTACAAATCCCTTTAATATACGATTATGCTAACGGTATTCATATTTCTGCCATTTTCTAAGGATACAGAAAAGACCTCGAATGGGCAATGTGGTCTAAGGACAGAGAAATAAAAACTGATGAAGACTGGGATAAGCCTTGGCTACGCGACTATTCTTATGGTTTTTACGCATGGCCCAACAAAATAAAGGTGAAAAAACATAACAAACTTCCTTTATTATTTAATCTCAGACAGATGGAACTCTGCTAAATTAATCTAGAAAATTTCAAAAATCCTTAATATCTATTATACTATTTCCATTTCTTCATTTTCTCGATGACAGCTTTTGAATGACAAACGGGAAACTTATGTGACCGCCTTCTTTACATTATATATGCATTAATTTCAATAATATATGTATGACTATGAATAATTATATGAGGCACGAACAAGGTCATACCAGAGTTGGAGAATAAATATAATAAATATATCCGATCGATATTTGCTCACAACACTGCAACTATCAAATTAGATCTGTCATCGAGAAATAAAGAAATGGAAATAGTATAAACAGAATACCTGGCTCCCTTTAAGAAAATGCCATACTATTCCTCTATCTCGGTATTGCAGATCTCAGGCGCTAGCTGCAAGCGTTTGTGTTCTGTGTTTATCAAAATTCTAAGACGAGAACTTTTCGGCGCTGTTTCTAGTCGTTAACCCAAATCTTGTTACTTAAAAGTTGGGTCACTTACAAGACTATTTGTTATAAGGAGAGAAGGACTGTTATGTTGCATTTCTGAGTAAGAGGATATAGCTCTTTAACGATAGTTATAAAGAAACAATCGAAATCAATTAATTTTGTAATCGAAATTTTGAATTTGTAAGACTGGTCTCAACTTCGAAATAAATATTATTATTTAAATTTTCACAAAAGTAAACATGTCTAGAAAAATTTTATAGATAAAATATTTTAAATTCTTCTAATTGTAACGCGTTAGGTTAGTATACAAAGTGTAACATAACTGATTCAGTACCAGAAAACGATAATTAAGTGTAAAACTGTGCTAATTCTGTCCCATGTTGTGGGCCCGGAGTAGAAAAATTAAAAGACAGATTTTTTAAAGAAAGATAATATTTGTATATACCTATACTTGGTTGGTTAATTAACGAACTATTATTTCGATATTTATATTAAGTTATAACTTTTTTATACCATATTTATAATATCCCTAATTCTCTTCGTAGGTTGCAGCTCCAATTAAAGAACAAAAATATTCATTAGACATTTCTCCAGAAGAGATGGAAAAGGGAGAACGTCATTTGTTCGATTTCTTCACCAATGAGGCCAACATTGAAAAACTCGTAGCTTTTCTCACTGTAGAAGAAAAAAAGGGAAAAGACAAGTTTAGTGGTATACGTTTTTCTTTATTCCGGGTAAGTTATACGTAATTCATTTTTAATTGTAATCATTACTACCTAATTATATGAACGACGAAACTTTATAAAAAATATTACGGAAAAATAGTCTGAAACCCATACATATAAATGAAAATTATTTTTTCATTATCTGCGGATGATCGTAACATTGCAAAAAAAATTTTCATATATATTATAATACTGAATTACAGAAGTAAAAAGTTGTCATTTTTACTTCATGTATACAAAACCTACAACACCAGCCAACAAGAATTTTTAGTCTGATTAATTAAGTCAAATAGTATTTTTTTGGTTAAACAGTTATTTTCTTGAAAATTCATTCCCATACTAAAATTCATATTAGTTTAACGGAGAATTTCTTGGCGCAACTTTCTTCAGTGCAACGGACGACCACTCATGGTTTAGATTTACAAAGAAGTTTAAAACGTAATAAACAACGTAAAACAGACGCTATGTAATTGGTTTGCAGATGTTATTTGTAACATCATGCTGCGACCCAAAGGATCGGAGCATCACGCGAATAAAGTCGCTCAGGTCGGCTGACACAATTTTCTAAGGAAGTTTAACAGTTATGCAATATTATTTTATCATGTGAACTTCCCCTATTATTTCTTTAATATCACAACCCCGGTCAATCCGAGCAGGTCATAAACTGTCATATACAGTAACCGGATATTACGAGCTACCCGGATAAGCTTTCGAAAATAAATACGTTTCAGATTATTGCGCTGAAATATTTTATTGTTTTGTTTATTTCAAGTTACTAAGCCACAAATATCCGCTATTTTGTCCAAAATATTACGGATATACAATACACGACTCTATAGGCTAACGTTACGAATAGACCGTTAAGAATAGGCAGGTTTAAATTTGAAAAATAAGATAAGGAGTTTGTTTGAACACTCTAAACTCAGGAACCACTGGTTCGATTTGGAAAATGGTTTTTGTGTTGGAAAGTCCATTAATCGAAGAACCCTATAGGTTATAAAAGATTACGCTGCGACTCATAGGAGCGGAGCATCATGCGAATTAAATCGTGCGGGTCAGCTAGAAATAAATAAATTGTATTACCTACTTAGATATAGTATTAAAGGTCTTTCTAGTCGAACACAGTACGAAATAATTTTGTGATTTAACAAAAAGAAAGAGACAGAAAATGTTTATCCGTATGTGTGTCTGTATGAGTTTTTTGTTTTAACAATCAACACAATAATTAATTTAATCGAATTAAAAAAAAAGTATTCTGAATTAACAATTGAAACAATAATTAATTTAATCGAATTAAAAAAAAAGGATTCTGAATTAACAATTAACACAAAAATTAATTTAATTAAATTTAAAGAAAGTAGGTTTCCTAAATTATTAGGTAATTATATTAGTTAATTTAATTTAATTTTCAAAAACTAGATTTCTGATTAAATCACACATTAGTTAATTTAATTAAAATTCAAGAAAGGAGTTTTCTGATTTAACAATTAACACAATATTAATTTAATTAAATTTAAAAAAAGCTTTTACTGAATTAACAATTAACACAATAATTAATTTAATCAAATTTTAAGAAAATAGGTATTTAAATTACTTAATCTAATTAAATTACAAGAAAGGATTCTGATTATTTAACATATTATTCAATTTAGGTAGTTATTAAAATTGGAGTTTTCTGATTAAATAACACATTAGTTAATTTAATTAAACTGAAAAAAAAAGAATATTTTTGATTATTTAATTTAATTATTTCGTTTAAGAAATTAGTTTTTAATTTCAAGAAAATAATTTTCTGACTATTTAATACTTTATTTAATTAGTATTAAAAAAGAAGCTTTCTGATTATATAACAATTGACAGAGAGGAGTTTTTTGATTATAATAGATAGAGAAAATGTCTGTTAGCCTAAAATATGTTTAAATATATAAATTTCAAGTATAATTAGTACCCAAATAAAGGTAAGATAAGAAAAACATGTCGGGATCGGGTCGGCTAATTGGCAACACTGGCAGGTTTGTGCGACGTGTGGGTTGGAAATAAATGGATTTGATGTCAGATACTGCATTCCTTCTTGGTAATGGCGAAAGCGTGTGAAATATTATTTCGTACTTGCCACGAAATATTTAAATAGCAAATACATTATTGAGTATTACATTATATTTCGTACTGACTACATTGGAGTGCCTCTTTGTCTGTCTGTTTGCTTTGGGTAGTATAATTTTTTTCTTACAATCAAAAAAAATTGCGTATATCGGCATAGATCCGAGATCCCTTCTTTTGTCCAACGTAAAATTAGGTGAGATTTGACTCGACCCCTCCCCCCCTTAAACATCTCACGTAATGTATAGAAGTCCCCTAACCATGGTAACACAATGAAATGCTTACACTGAGCATTACTAAACAGTATTTAAACAACTTTAAAAAGCAGAAGGAGGTTCTATATTCGATTATAGATATTTTTTGATACTTTTCTTAGGATATCAAGTTACTAAGTAATTTAATAGTTATTTATACACATTAGTAATCAAACATTACAAAGTATCCTTGTCAAGTAACGAAATTAGCATTGCTCAATACGTAATGAAGCGAATCAAGAAGTAAATAAGGAAGCGTGGGCTCGCACAGTCCCACCTGGAAACACGCGTCACGGAAGATAAAACCCTGTCGTAATAAGCGAGCCCACGCTTCGATCTCATTGTTGAAGATTGATCGAATAATATAAGTTTTTATTGTTATATAATTTGGGTATTGTGTTTACTTAGTTGGCAAGTTAAATAATAACAATTGAGTTAATAAATTTCTCGTCGGTGTCGTCGGGACGACGCCAGGAGTATTATAATTATATTATCTTACTAGCGGAGCCGCCCGCGCTTCGCTTTGGGTGTTTAAAGTAAAATTATAATTTAAATGCCTACATTGTCAATCAGAATGAGTTAACGAATGAACCGAACACGTGGTATGTGGTAACACTGCTCCGCCTCTGTTCGTCAGAAATATCGTAGTAGTTGATTTTCATTAACTTTTTAAACAACTTTAACTTTTTGAACAAAATGGCGATGACTTATCGATTTCAATGGCAACACTGCACCACCTATATCACTCTGGCATAGTGTAGCTTTCTATCGGCGAAAGCATTATCAATGTCAGTTTAGTACTCTCAGAGAAATCTCCAAATTACAGACTTGCCACTTGACACTTAAATGGCCATAACTTTTTTAATTATTTTAAATATGGCAACACCACATATCCTACATTACCCAGAAAGGTTGTAGCTTTCGATTGGCGAAAGAATTATCAAAATCGGTCCAGTACTTTCAGAGCTTATTCGCAACAAACAAAATACAAACAAAAATTTTACCTCTTTACTGTCAAATGTATTCTATTGACTCTTAGGTTTATACACATTTATTCCCCAAAAAGACTACAAAACCATTCACTTACATGAGAAATATTTACAATTTTTTTTTAATATATTACACAGATAGGTCGTCGTTCTTAATTACTTTAAATATAATCAAGAGAAATTAACATGATTGTAAAGAAACTTAACAATCATTAGAAAAACAATATGTTTTTAGTAGAAATTGACCTTACAGATAATATTATAAATGTGAAAGTTTGTATGATATTGATGATATCTGACTTGAGATGAGATATCTGATGAGAGATGAATAAACATCCAAACATCTAAATTTGGATGTTTATACATCGGAGCATCATGCGAGTGAAGTCGCGCAATGCAGCTTTAAATTCATTTTGACAACATCATAATAAAAGAGTTGGTGAGGATTTATTGTTTTTTTTTTTGGAACATCTCACTCAGTATTTCGCAACAACAATATTCTAAGAGTTGACCTATTAAAACACCTGTTTCCTCATTAATATCCTTACTGGTAACAATGGCAAAGCGTTCCATCACAGTGCCTGAGGCCCGTATTACATCGTTTTCGTCATACGTGCGTATTAACAGTAACACAATGCGTTTCATCACTCACTATTTTGCATAATTAGCTAACTTCATTATTTGTACTTGCTATCGTTCCTTATTTCACTGTTTTATCACGATAGCCGACTGTTCTGAGTTGTGTGTTTTAAGAAATTAAATATCACTTTATATAACGGTGAAGGAAAACATCGTGAGGAAACCTGCACTCCTGAGAGTTCACTAAAGTTCTCAAAGGTGTGTGAAGTCTGCCAACCCATATTAGGCCCCATTCTGTGGAGGAGACCCGGGTCAACAGTGGGTCATCGAAGGGTTGTGATGATGATGAGACTATATTTAAATGTAAGCCGTCATCAATGTTGCCAAGGCTACAATAATTCCGCCCATTGTACTTATGAGTATGCTATAAGCTATGGCATGCCCCGGATAAATACACTCTGTGTCTTTTGCGAATCAACGAGATTTTAAAGTTTTTTTTTAAATAAAAATATGTTGTATGTATCATAAAGTATACGAATAATCCGTGGTTTTTTCATCATTGATGGTATCTTAGATTGAAATGGAGTCTGATTAGGAGATTAAAATTAATAATTTTTAAGATGTGTGTGAAACTCCTGTAGAGTCCGTTAGAAATTTAAAATCGATTTATTCTATTCATAGACCAACGGAGGTAAAGTTTTTTGAGGAATTTATAAACGCTTGCCTTAATTACCGTACTACTTCACTTTATTACGATATTTCAATATTTATTCTATTCTATGAAATCATACGTTAAACTTGGTAAAACAATTAATATAAGTATTTAACGCGATTTTAATAGGTATTCTGTAGATATTAATCAAAATTTGTGAAAGCGAAGATCAAACGTAGAAATTAATTTATAATAATGTAGCTGCAACATGACGATAATTCAAACAAAAACAGTCTAAACATTACAAAACGGATCAAATGAGTTTTCTTTAGCAGAGTATACGATGACAGTTATAAACGAGAGAACTACATAACTGTAACAAAATAGTCGCGTTCACTGATTACAGGTTACGTTATGTTGTACCATTACGTTTGTGTTACTATTGACAAATAATGAATTAGACTTAATAAAAATATAATCTATATGCCTACATTGTCAATCAGGATGACTTTTGCGCACACTTTTCAAACGAACTTACCGAACTATCAATTTATTAATTAAAAAATTGTGGCATGTGGCAACACTGCATCGCTGTTCTTTTTGTTTTCTGTTGTCGTCAGAAATATTGTAATAGTTGTTTCACACTAACTTTTAAAATTGGTGCAGTATGAACAAACTGGCGATCACATAATGATTTCAAAGTATGGCAACACTGTACCACCTACCTAACGCGGGAATAGTATAGCTTCCTATCAGAGAAAGAATTTTTAAAACTGGTGCAGTAGGTACAAAATGGCGATAACATATTAATTTCCAAGTATACGTAAGTAATTCTGCACCACTTAAATAAAGCTGAAATAGTGTAGCTTCATATCAGAGAAAGAATTTTTAAAATTGGTGCTGTAGGAACAAAATGGCGATGACTTATTGATTTTGAAGTATGGCAGCACTGCATCACCTATATCACTCTGGAACGGTGTAGCTTTCTATCGGTGAAATAATTATCAAATTCGGTTTAGTACTTTCAGAGGTAATTTTCAATTTAGAAAATGGCCCTTTTTGGCCTTGAGAAAATTTTTAAATTACAGAATTACCACTCTATGACACTTAAATGGCCATATCTTTTTAATTATTATAAATATGGCAACACCATGATTTAATTTCATTTTAATTAATCATTATAAATATGGCAATAGCCAATGTAATCGGGAAGGTATATAGCTTTCAATCGGAGAAAGAATTATCAAAATCGGTATTGTACTTTCGGAGGTAATCTCCAATTTAGAAAATGGTCACCATATGACACTTAAATGGCCAAATATTTTTAATTATTTTAAATATGGCAACACTATATAGCCTGTGTTACCCGAAAAGGACGTAGCTTTCGATCGGCGAAAGAATTTCTAAAATCGGTCCAGTATTTTGAGAGCCTATTCGCATCAAACAAATTTTTCCTCTCTATATAATATTGTGGATGTGGATGATAAGAGGACATGTATATTGAACCGATTCAGATAATAAGAAAGAAATAAAATTAGTAATTAATGAAAATCCGTCATTACTAAATCTA
>JAOPUB010026476.1:0-11547 GCA_027564055.1 Neptis clinioides
TAACTTTTTCCATTGTTTCATTGTAAGCTAGGGTTTCTATTTTCCATATGTCGTTCTAAATAACAGTTTCTGTTTCACTATGTCATTATAACTTTTTCCATTGTTTCATTGTAAGCTAGGGTTTCTATTTTCCATATGTCGTTCTAAATAACAGTTTCTGTTTCAATATGTCATTATAACTTTTTCCATTGTTTCATTGCCAATATACGGATTAAGATATAAAACCATCAAGATTCTGTGATTTTTTTAGGAATTCTGTTCAATAAATGTCTAAAATTGCATCTCACTTAACATAATACACGAAAATGCTTTATTTTTTAACATTTTATTATTATACAGCTATTTATTATTAAAGACGATTATATTTATGTAACTTTTATCACAAATTGAGCAAAAATCCCCGTAATTAGATAAATTTTAATTAAATTTATTTTAAAATTTAAATTAAAGACTAAAGTAGCATAATTTTGAAGTCTGATGACGTCACAATTTCATGAATGTAAATAATTTTACTTAGTCAAAAAAAAAATTGTGATAATATTGTACTATCTTAGATATTTTGGAGCAATAATAGATCAATGAAATTGACGATTTTCCACCTTATGTATCTCTGAATAAACACCATCAAAATCAGTACAGCCATTGTTGAGTTGTAAATGGTGTAACTAATTCGATTTTTTATTATATGTATAAATAGACTAGTCGATTCGCGCGTCTTCATCCACGTGATTATGGACTATGGACACACTATGGACCGCAGCGTGATGTTATATACCCATGCGTGATGTTATATAAAGCCTTCCTCGGTAAATGGACTATTTAACATCACGCTACGACCCACAGGAGCAGAATATCACGCGGATGAATCTCTGCTCTCGCGCGGTTCGGCTAGTTACAGGGGAACCCCCAAAATCCTCGAAAAATAACCCACACCCCACACAACACAAAAACGAATACTTTTACGATACTTTTTTTAAAAGCAGATAATCATTTTTCTCTATTTTAATTGATCCTCAGTGAAGCGCGGGCTGTTAACAAATTAACAACGATTTGTTTTTGACAGTTTGTAAAGGATTGAGAGTTTAATTTAAAATTAATGGACTTGGTTCATTAAATATATTTGAAAAATCACTTAGATTTTGTAATATTATGGACTCATAAGGCTACGTTTCCACCCAAATATTTGTTAAGAATCAATATATTTGTTACACTCTGAAATAGTCAAGACGAATGAAGCGATTCTATTGATTCTTAACAAACACATCTTTCACTACGTTTCCTCATACTTTTTTGGTGAAAACGCAGCTTTATCAGTGGATAATGAAGCGTTTAAAAGAGTTCCAAAATGCAAAAGGAGATCCAATACAGTTTGAATCACTTCTCAACTGTCTTTATAAGAGTCTTCCATACTATTTGTAATTACTAAATATTATGAGCATTAACGGGGAATATAACTAGTCTAATATATTTCTAAAAACAACAAAAATATTGATTTTAATAGGCTTTGGAGTTCCAGACTCTTTTTTGGTAATATTTGTATGAAGATCAAGACGCTTTCCGCTTCCCATTATTTGTCCGCTTATATCTCCTAAATTACGCTACTGATTTTAATGCGGTTTTCACAAATGGTTAGATCAATTCATGAGAAAGGTTTGTATGTATAATACATCCATGTATATAGTACAGAAATCGTGAGAAATCGGAGGTCTCGTGAATAGATGTACATATAGCGGTAGTGGTAAGCTTTTTTAAAAAGCTTTATTTGTATAATAGTTGTTTTAGCGATTTCTTGTGACGCTGTTGAGTATTTGGAAGTTGTCCACTTCAATGTTATACATGTTTGTTTCTATTCTATAATCCGATTGTTTGACTTTTTGAAATGGAACTTCGAATTTATTTTTAACAATATTGTATGTACTTGAGGGTGACTTTTAACTTGTCGTTTGTATATCTCATTTCCGGTCACGAATAAAGTTCTTAAATATATCCTACTTTTTTTATTTTAAACCAATTTTGTAGTACTTTGTAAATTTGTATTTTCCAATTCCTCCAAATCCAATTTTCTGAAATGATCTATACATCTAAATAAAATTATAAGATTGAGAGGAAGATTAATAGAAAGAGGTTTCTTGAGAGATAAGACCGTCTTTGTGCACTGGTAATACTCGTACGTAATACAATAAAGTAGTTAAAATAAAAAAAAATTGAAGTATCTGTTTGTAATTCCAAAATTAACATATTTTCATTAAAACACATGAAAATAGTATTGATTTTTACTTTGTTTGTCCGATTAAATGTTCCGATTAAAACAAATAAAATGGCTGAACCAATTTTATTAGGACTTCTACTGGAAGATAGCTGATATTCAAAAGAGTGATTTATATTACTTTTATTTTGTAAAAAAAGTTTCATAAGTACTGACTTGGTTGAAATAAAATTAAATTTTTAAGTAAGATCTAAAAAAATAATAAAATAATTAATCTAAAAATTAAAATTGAATATTTACCAACAGAAATAACAAATTATTTAACAGCGCCATCTATTAGATACTTCCGGAACTGTTTGTTGATTACATGCAACAGATTTGGGTCGTCAAATGAAACCAAAATTAAAATTGTTAAGGTACGTATATTGATTAAAATTATCAATACAATGTATCAGTAAATATTATAGATATATGTTATTTCAATAATGTATTTCTCCTTAGCACCACTATCATTTACTTGTCATTATACTTATCGGAATAAATCATATTAAAGTATATTACAATCGGCGACATTAAGGTATTCTATAGTAGTGGAAGCCTGCGGTATTTTTATAAACAACCGCATCATAATTTGTCATTTTATTTAGAAGCTCATACTTATTCTAATGTTAAACATTTTAAGCACATCTTGAGCACTAAACATACCATACCCATCCCGCTCGCACATAGCAATCGAGGCAAGGATTAAACCATAGACAAAAAATGTTCCCTCCATTTTGCGACTATGTAAAAATTGTGCTAAAAATTACAGATAAAAAGGACGCACGCCTTGCCTCAGCTGCTAGGTTTTATTCAATCCATCGTTTACATATTTACAGCTAAATTAAAAAAGAACGCACTGGCAGTTGAGAATGTTCGAGATTCAAAATCCTAAAAATAAAAAAAGCAAAGACATTAAGCGTTTGTTAGAAAGCTATAATTTTGGCACGTTAGAAAATTAAAAAAATAAGATGATAATTTGATTCGATAGTTTGACTGAACAAATAAAATTTAAATATATTTTCCACTTTGTGGTAATTTGCCAATAGATGGCGCTGCCATTAACTTATAAACTTTTAGTTACTTAATATAAACTATTAAAAAACATACTTTAATAAGTAAATAGTATGAAGTAATTATTATTATTTATTAATAAAATCTTGTACTGATAGGTTTTATTGCATTTATTAATAATTTAGATTTTCGAAAGACCTAATTTTATTTTGTTTTAACTATTAATTTGGACGGTTATATAACTACTGACTATTTTATTAGATATTTAATTATTAAATATAAGTACGATTTGTACGATTTTAAGTTGTTAGAAATATTTTGTCATATCAAAAAGGCAGTGTGGTTTATCACTTAATAATAAAGAGATACTTTACTTTACAGCACACACAAGTATTTTGTATAATATTTAAACGAAATAATCCGATGACCATGACAATCTCGATATATTTATATATAGAATATATTTAATATTGCTACATAAAATATTCAAAAAGGTCCTTAGGTTTCAATTTTATACAGATTCTTCTTAGAATTTAATATTTCGTTGTTTTTTTTATTCCCGCCATTCCCTCGACGCTTGGAATGTACGAACTTCAGACGATGTGAATGTAGTGAGTCCTTGCGCACCTGCAAATATTCATTAAAATTATTTATCTGTTAATTTTATTTTTATACTCGGTTTCATAATTCCGTAAAATTTTGACAGCTGTCATATTTTGACATTACAGGTTTAGCAAATCTTATTCTTAATTAAAAATAGACGTATTGGAATAAAAATGAGTGCCACTGGTTACAATTTTGTAAAATTAAATAATAAAAATAATTTGTTAAGATTTTTATTATTTCATTCATCACAGTTTATTTTTTTATTTTACTTTATTGTGTTGACATTTACCAACTTTCAGGGAGTATTACGAAATTAATTAATATTTATAACACTGACATGTTGTCTTACCTCTAACTCTCCTGCCCGGTGTGGGTGTAACGTCTCCCTCAGGAGCAGTCCACTGCTCCATCAGCTCCGTGGCTGACCGCGCTAGTGAGGGCTGACTCACTGACCGATGGAGGGAATGACGCCAGTTCCTGAAATATTCAACACAACGATATTATACCTGACGGTAACTCTACGGGAGTATAGGTTTTTAGTGTAGTCAGAATTTATATACTCACGGATTCTGGCTATAGGGATGTTCCGAATCGCTATCATCGTCGTAATATCTGCCGAGTAAAGTTCCCGCGGAAACTTCAGAGTGTGTATCCGCTTGTTCACGCGCATAATCCACCATCATCTCCGACATTGATCTTGATGTTGGAAAAAGATCAATTAGAACTGACCTCTTAATAAAAAATTGCATTCAAATATATAAAGAAAAAAAATAACCTAAACCAGTATGGCGGCTGCCTCGGAAAATGTCAATACAAGAGCTAGACAGCAAGAAGAAACATTCTTCATCCAATCTTACCTCATATCAACATGATCACTTCGGTAAGAAGAGCGTCTGGAACGCTGCGGTTCCCTCAAAGATGTGGCGTCGCTGTCATACTCGTACAGTGTGGGTAGAGAAGACCGACGAGAACGTGACTCCCATTCTGTCTTCTTGCGATAACGGTTCTGTGAATGTAATTCAATCGATTCAACCAGTTTAATCAATCTAATCTATAATAGATTTGCTTTATAATTTTTTTACCTTAGGTTTATCTAGAGGTGGTGCCAAGATTCTGATGATGACTTCCCACTTAGGTGGATCATATAATGGAGCAAAACGATGGTCATGAGCCACTCTACTAAAATCTTCTCTAGTTGAAGAGCGAGCTAATTCTCTTCGTAGTGTACTCTCGTGGGTGATGAGTTCACGCCAACGGAGACGTTCTTCGCGGGTGAGACGGTATGAACGTTCTGTTTCTGCGAGGACCTGGAAATAATAGTTAATTAAAAAAGTCCTTCCAACTAAAGATCTACTGGTACATCTTTATCACCTTGAAGTTCAACAATTTAATGTTTCTCAATATACTATCGAGACTGCTTAAACTTTAAAGGAAGCTTGCTTAATCTTTACCTCATCTTGTGCTTCAGTCTTCAAGACCCTAGTCAGCACACTCCAGTTAACAGGTACTGGTGGTGCTGGTATAGGGTCTGGTACATCTTCATCATCTTCCTCCCTGTATAGAGGGTTCCTTGCTGGTGGGAGCTCGGGAAGAAGAGGGAGATCTGGTGAGGATGGGTAGACGGCTCCTGTTTGTTTGATCAATTCAGGGGAGAAGAGATCTGGACCACCTTTGCCTGGAAGGAGAAAAATGATCTTATATGTTTTTGGATGAACTATTGTAGCTTCAGACTTTGTACTCTTTTATAATTTAAAATACAAACTTACCAATATACTTTTGTGGCGGTAATGAAAGTGGAACTCTTTCCATTTTCGGAGTTAACGTCATTCCTGATGCACTACTGATGTCAGAGAAGTTCTCCCATTGTGCTTCTGGTAATGTATGGTTTCGAATGGTGACATCAAACTGTGGAGGTGGTTGTGGAACTTGACGATACTCAGTTACGAGTCGCTTGTGACGTTCGATGTCTTCGATGGTCTTCTTCTCGGTGATTGTTCGGAGGAATACGTCGTCAACTACGTGAGAAGTTATTTCGGGTTTCCTAAAGAAATCAGTAAGAATGTTAATTTCTGAACAAGATACTACTAAAATTTATTTTCGGCAATTATTCTTACCTTGCCGGCATAATAGGAGTATCGGGTATAGGTTCCAAGCTCTCCATCAGCATTTCTTGCTCCTCAGTCTGAAGACGCTCAGTCATCACTGGTGGTGGTGGAGGAGGTTTCTAAATAGAAGATTTTAATCAGTTTACATGTCAAAACTATGGGAAGGTTTAGCGGGTAAGCAAATTTGGCAAAGTCCCATGCACTGCGACTTTTAGACAAGCACCAATTCTTGAATTAATTAAAAATTGGTAAAAAAGTCAACTAATTATAAAAATATTTACACAATTTGAAAACTACACTAATCTTAAAATCCATATACTACTTTTGGGTTCTCATATACTACAAAGTCATTATAAAAGTTAAGCGGCGGGAGAAAGTTGAAAAAAATCTAATTTTGATACCTTCACCATTAAATATTTAACCAAAACCAAAAACGAAATGAAAAATGTGGTGAATGAAGCGTACCTTAATGTGGAACATCCTCGCATGTGACCTGTCCGTGACTTCAGTGACAGAGTGTGTGTCTGTCATCTCCGTGTTTAGGGACGCTATGGATCGTGGTCGACGCGCCCATTCCTAATTTAAGTTTTAATGATTGTGCTGAATGAAAATGATAGTGAAAAACACATATTTTGACGTATAACACAATGATAACATTGACGAAATATTTCTTAGTAGATATCCATGTCTAGGTCTTTAGAAAGTTATTTCATGATTGTGCTTTGTGGTAGTGACTGTGCATTTGTTGAAGTACATTTATATCTTTTTTCATTAACATGATCAAAAACGTGTAGTTATGATGTTTTAAATTCAAACAATCAATAATAAGAATACCCTTCATTACATTTTTAGTGTCGAAACAACGTGAGTTTTAGAATTCCAAAATTCTTGACAAATCTTAGTGCTACAACATACATGTCTATCCCTGTGCACTTCACTGTATAGCACAGGTGGTCGTGGAGGACGCTCTGGTGGGACAGCATGTGCAGCACGTGCTGGTAGTGGCAAGGCTCCTGGAGATACTGTCCGAACTGATTCTTGACGCTCATGCTCTTCCAGCATTGTGTGCCTAGTAATGAATTAATCATTAAATTGTATACACTTACAACGAAAAATAATCTACAATTATTAACTTTGCTTAAAATATTGATTTCTATTGGTGCTTCACAGGGATCTATTCTAGGCCCACTTGTTTTGACGTCTGGATCCAGTCGACAACATTTGGAAAAAAAATCCTAATTTAAAACCGGAACGATTAATTATTATAAATAATGAGAAACTTATCAAAGTACACTTTGAAAGTTGACGATGATCAAAGAACTTTTTAAAGTTTTACTACTCAATAATAATTTCGGTACTTTTAGCTATTACTATAGCATATACAATGCTAAATTAAAAGATGAACAAAAATAAAAATTTACTAGAATCTAAAACAACTGACCTCATGCTACCGCCATCGACTTCAGTAGTAGTAATAGTAGATATAGGAGAAGGTGGAGCCGGTGGTCTCTGCACTCGCACGCGCACGTCGAAGGCCGGAGCTCCTGAGTGTGCGTGCATTCGTGAGTGAGCTTCGTGGGTTTCGCCATAACCTATTAGTTGTTAAGAGTTATTTAACATTAGATAAAGCGTTAAATTTTATAAATGACCGTAATGAACAATGACTGAAGTGGATTTTTTAATCTTTATTAATATTATTTAATTGTTAAATAATTTAATATTCTCGATAGCGTTAATTAAATTAAATGCTTGATTTATGAATGTTAATTTAAAATGTATTTATGACATTTTTATATGAAGATATTCCTAAGCGTCACTATTATATCACTTAAAAACTATCTCATTAGCCGCTGCTTTGTCTGTTTGATTGGCATCATTGTGGTTTGGTGACCGTGATGATAGTGAATCGATTTTATATTCAAAATTGCTGAAATTTTTTTAGGATGAAAGTCAGGAGGACTTCACTAATTTAGGGGTCGAACTTTCATAAGTATTTTCTTAATGCTCATCTACAATGAACGAGGTTTTGAAATATATTTTCTTATGTCAGTCAGTTAGTTACTGTTTTACATTTTAACCTAAATCTACAGATCAGCAAGACTTAATCAAACTACTACTAACCTTCACTCTGATACTCATCGATCATAAATCCTGGATTAATATGAGCATGTTCAGCTTCACTTGGAGTCTCAGAGGGATAGTCTGATGGAATTGTGTCAGACGCTACACTTGCACTCTCTGCTGCTGCTGGGTAGACTGGATGAGCTCGAGGTATTTTTACTTCTGTTTCAGTAATAATAATGATAGTATCAAAGCTATGTCTGATAGTTTTATTAAATAGGTAATATTTGTTAAGTTTCTTCTTTAGATTATATTAAGTTATGATATTATTTGACAAGTTTCTAGTTTATTTGGAAGAACAATATATTTACTATTGTATCGGAGACATTGGTACATTTAAAGTAAAAAAGTATGTAAGTATGTTTTATAATAATTTTCTCATGAATAGTTTCGTCGTGGTTTGCTTTTAGTCTTACACTTTCTTCAAGTATACTAATTACTTTTTTATATATATGTTTTAAGTATACTTTTATTGATTAGTTTATTTTACCTTGAATACTCTCTCTACTAATGATAGATGCAGAGGAATCGTCAATCAACCTCCTCGGGGCAGGTATTGCTCGTCTTCTCAAACAAAGGTATGATACTCCAAGACCGAGCAGCATCAAGGTAAGGAAGAGTATGGCACAGATTATCATGAGAATATGAGTGCCTGCTAATGGAGCTTTTGCTGGTAAGGGTCCTGGTGCATCAGGTCTGTAATTCAATGCCAAAAATGGAGTTAAAATAGGTTTTTTTTAATATTCGGATGTATGTTTGTTTGAATCGAACTTTATATCTGTTTAGTTTCTCTGTTTCGTTCTCTCTTATCCGTCTCTTACTTTCTATTACCTCTCTCACTTTTACTTTCTGTTTCTTTTCTCTCACCTTTACTCTCTTCTTTATTTATGTTTCTTCCTTTTCTTACATTAAATTAGGATAACGCCATATATTGGTAATGTTATAAGCTTTTAAATTATAAGCACAAATTTTCTTTTTACTCTGTATAAATTGTACAAAATTTTTTTTAGAATACTTATTTTATATATTTTTTAGAATAAAAAAACGGTTTTGCCCGGTTCTCATAAGCACTGACGAACCCGGTCAACTTCTTCTATAGCTTCTATTGACCCCCTACACATGTCCCAAAAATAAAATGACGTCCTCTAAAAATGGAAAGCTCATGTAACATTTCAATGAACTATATTTAAAAGAAGTATATAAACACAAAATAATAGTTGATGTTCTAAGATATAGATTTTAAGTAATTTTCCGCACTGGTGGAAGGATGTTAAGAACAATAAGATCAGATAAAAACCAAAAATTATTTAAATGATTCGCAACTTGAAAATAAAACATCACAAAGGAAAATGGAGGAGGAACTTAGTGGCCTAAATAGATCACCAGGAAACATAAATAGAAACTTACGTAAGTATCAATGGGTTGAAGACCGGCACTATTGGTGGTGGGTAACGGCATACTATCGTTATCACTTCATCTCCATCCATTTCCAGGCCAGGGTGGAACCGGACCACTATGTTATTGGTGAACACTCGTAGAGGATCCTGGAATAAGGAAAAAATATTTTTATCATATCACTTTATAACCTGGATTAACACATGGGCTACTTTTTACCCCAGAAACTTTCAGAGATTTTATTTAGCAACTAGCCGGCTCGCGTCACTTCGTTAACGCTGCTCATGGTGATTTTATTTACTTAGTGTTTTATTATAATTTTCTTTAACGTATCCTGCTCCAAGCCAAATTCTATTTATTGGTTAAAAATCAGTTGAATAATTTCAGAGGTTTTGTTGACATACATCTACTAAGGGATATGAATAAAATCTTTTTATCTTATATCCTACAAGAATAGTAACTTTTTCCGGGATAAGTTGTATGTGATAAATAAGGTTACACACTATACGTGTACAATATTTTATTCCAATATATTAAGGTATGTGAATAGTATCCCATAGAAACTATATATTTTCCGGGATGAATAGTTTCGTATTTTCTAAGTTAGCCTATAAGATCCAGCTACAAAGTTATGATAAGTTACGTTTTTATTAATATGTATTTTTTTATAAATGATAATTTTTCAATCTCTAAGGTTTATTGTAAACTAGACGACCCGCCCCGGCTTCGTTCGGGTGAAATTTCCAACGTCAATACTTATATTTATCAAACACATTTAATTCTCAATATGTTGCTTACGAAAGTAAACATATTTTATCGCTATCCCGCGGGAACTCTAATTTTTCCCGGGATAAAAAGTAGCCTTTATTTTAATCAAAGTTATAAAGTATCTGTGTGCCAAATTTTATTGAAATCCGTCAAGCCGTTTTCGAGTTAAAGAGAAACAAACATCCAAACATACAAACTTTCGCATTTATAACATTAGTAAGATTAATTTTCCAAGGAAACAGTGAGCGCCATCTATTGTCAAACATTTGCATTTATTTTAAAGTACAGTTAATAGTAATAAAAATATCTATACTTATATTATAAAGCTGAAGAGTTTGTTTGTTTGAACGCGCTTATCTCAGGAATTACTGGTTCTATTTGGAAAGTTCTTTTTGTGTTAGATAGTGCATTTATCGAGGAAGACTGTAGGCTATAAAACATGTCGCTATGATCCATAGAAGCGGAGCATCACGGGAATTAAATCGCGTGGGGCGGCTAGTTACTATATATACCAACTAAAGAATACTATTTTTAACGTATTATGTCTAAACTAGTTATTATTTATTTATTTACCTGTTTAGTCCCACATCCTTTCAAGGGCAACTCCAGTTTGTAGGAGGTAGAGCCTTTACCTTTAACTTGGCAGGCGGAGTTACGATCAAAATCTGCGTATGCAATACCGTAGAATTTATCATTGAATTTCATCTCCACCTGTAAATTAAAAAAAAAATACAATAAAGAAAGTATTCAAAAGAAAAATTTGATGCGAAGTGACATTTCACTTTTTTTACTTTCTTGGTAAAAATGGCGCGAAGAAGAAAACAATGTACGAATATATTTTTTAATATTTTATTCATATTTTAATAAATAATACAGTTTTTGACTTAAAGTAATATAAAAGTTAAAAAATTAATATTTTAATTATAATATTTAAAATTTAAAATTTAAAACGTTTATGTTAAAAAATATTTCTTTTGTCATTGCTTTTTTTTAATAGATTTGCTAAAAAAATAAATAAAAAAATATACATAACACCTATACTGGACTACTTGGTGTCATGTAAATATTTAATCTATAATAAATAATTGTTTATGCCACTCTGCTCTATATAATCCTTTATTAGTAGCCATATCCATCCATATATATATATACGGAGGCTCGATTCATGTAGGATTAGATTAGTATTGTGTAGTGTAACATATTAAAGAACTGCATTTTCATTCACGCGTCAGGTATAATGTCTATAGTACTGGCAACACATACTCACAAAATGTAAAATTATATTTTGATACA
>JAOPUB010026801.1:0-11542 GCA_027564055.1 Neptis clinioides
GCTTATAATTTTATTATAGTTGCTAAGCTGCTGCTTTACAAATAACCATTTTATTAAATATATTATTTATAACGTATTGGCAAACTAAGATTCCTTATCAGTTTAGTGTAGATGAATATGTTGACGCAAAAATAGGTAAGTAAGGAGTACTAGATCAACAGAAATTTAATAAACATTTACAGTCAAATAAAACAACAACGTGAAAACACTTGAAAATTATAAAAAGAGATCACAGAATTCAATTCAAAGGAATAATCTACAGATAGTAAGCAAAGCAAAAACAGCGACTACGACGAAACCAAATTCCCTGCAAAGCAAGGATTAGTTACTACCTAAACTTAATAAGATTATCCACAAACTGTTATACAATTCGAAATTATTTAAACTCCATAGAAATTACTTGAAGATTACTCCAGTACACTTGGCACTAATTTCGTCCTGCTCCAACAAGCAAAATCCTCAAACACCCCTCCCTTTCTTAAGTTTAAACTAGAGGTAACTAACGAAGCACTTGTAAAACTATTACAAAGAACATTAGTGCAAAACGGTACGGAACGAGGCTTAATTGTGTAGGGAAAGTTAAATTTAACTGTGTGCGGTCGGTTAATGTATTGGTTAATATCCAGACCAGATTCAATATGGACCAAAGTTTGCGCCAAATAACAATGAAGGAGGAAAAAGCTAAAATTAAAGTCATTTAACTTGGCAACAAACAAAGGCTATGTAATATTAGAGTATAATGAAATTAAATTAAAACGGCTTCTGCCGTGCTGATTCACCTGTAAATTTTTAGCTACTTTTGCAACTTTTTAATATGTGCAGATAATATAAAAAACAGCTCACAGAATTCCGTATGTTTTGGATTGGGCGACAAAGTTAACTATGGTATTGGAGAAATATTATTTCCAGACAAAGATTTTTATAATTTCTGTATTTTCTTCTTCAACTGTGCTATAAGAGACAGACATAAGCATCAATGGCCATTTTGGAATCTCCAAAGGATTTCAGATAGACAAAAAGAAATAAAGCGTTCCTATTTCTTTTGATGTAAGAAAATCTAAAAGAACAAAAGTTTTTCAGTTTATCAATCTAAATAATGTAGGCACTTAAAGATCATTTATCAATCACCTGGTATACCTAAATAATAAAACACACATTAATGTGATGGTTTCTGTAAGGTCTAAAAATATGCGCACATTGTCTCTTACTGGGTCGTGCTTAAATCATCCGAGAAATACAGTAGGCGACACAAATTGTACCTTATGTTAAGGGCGTAAGGGATCTAAAGGTGTACCATGTGGCTGGTTGTATGACACGGCTTTACTTACTGATTTCCCTGGAGTTTTGCACCGATAGCCGAGTGGATCACATCGAATTTTTATCATCCACTTACTTCGTTGTTTTAACATCGTGTTAAATTAAATTCTCATTTGTATAATGTTAGTTAGTCACATAAAGCTTATGATGATTTAATAATATTATATTAATAAAGTTTCATTAAATGCAGCAGCTTGAGAATTTTGTCATCATTTAATATATTTTTATTACTTCGTAAATACGAACTGTTAAAAATATTTTATTTTCTTATTTTATTTTCTAAGGTTTTTGTAACTAATTTCTCTCCATATTTTGTATATCAATCGTAATTTCGTTTTCACTCGTATTTACTCTTCTCGATATTAATTGTTTGTTTTTACACTGTGTTCAATTAGTTTGTTTCTTTGTTAAACAGAAATTTAACTTGCGAGCTGTCAAGTGTTTACAAAAGCTTGACGTCATAGACGGACGCCATTAGTATTCGAGCGTTTTGGTGTAGAATTTAAAATGAATTTTAAAAATATTATTTTTCCAGAAAAAAGATTTATTTTAGGTAAAGTAGATACGTTATAACATCGTGAAGTAGTTTTTCAAAATCTGTCATCGTTGAATTCTGCTTTACCTTAATAACTTTACAAATATCATTGGTATATGACATTTCATCAATATTTTCATCAACAAAATGTAATAGTTTATTGAGTATAGTATAATGTAATTTAAGAATTTTTCATAAATATTCAAAGATCCAAAATTGCGGCAGCAAATTGTTAGTAAGCCATTGTCCTAACTAACATCTTTCAGGTAACGAGGTAGCTAAAATAACGCGCGCTGAGGGAAATCAACTAAATAGACTTTCAAAATGGTTATAAAATATTTCACGAAGATAAAGTATAAAATTATCTTAACAAATTTTAATTAACTAAGTTTGAAACTAGCTATCATTAATATTAATATAACCCTGATATAACCTTTATTTAAATCGTCTGGTTAGAATATTGTTAAGAAGTTTCCTTGCTTTAGGTAATCTTTTGTCTAATTATATCAAATGGTCATAAATTACTGGTTTATCGTCAAGTTCAGGACGTATTCTCTTTGGATTAATCTAATATCTCTACGGGAACATTAAATATGTTCCTGTTAATTGATACTTACATAATTAGTACAATGTAGACTGATCATTTAATTGTCTTATATGAGAACATGATTACATTAGAGAATTATCCTACGTCTCAGGTGGAAGTGGTTATTATATTTTATTCATCATCATTATCGTCATCACAAATCCCTTAATGGCTCACTGGTTGGCAGACTTCACACACCTTTAAGAACTTTACGGAGCCCTTAGGAGTGCAGGTTTCCTCACGGAGTTTTCCTTCGCCGTTATAGTAAGTGATATTTCATTTCTTTTATTCATATCAATCGTATTGGCCTAAATCTTTATTTAAAGGAGGTTGGTCTTCTAAAAATGTTGGTAAGTATCTTTAAAGTTCATCTCCGTTGGAGATATTTACTGGAAACGGTATTGGGATATATAGTCTTAATTGTGTCGCAGACTGACAAGTCGAATTTATTTTTTCTGAAATAATTTCAAGGATAGACGAGCAAATTTAGATTGAATCAAAATTTACTGCACATACCAGCCGAGTACAGAGCAATGCAGCTTAACAAAAGATCGATTAAACAAAAGCCATTTAATTTGAGATCAGAACACAATCCTAATCTATTACGGCTGGAAGCAACTTTAATCACGTCCCCGAAACCAATATCCAACCAAATCGAGTCGTTGAATCGTATAGCAAATCGAAGTGGGGACTACAAATCACATTATAACTGTAAACGACAAATTGTAGACAAATAGTTTGACGGACGCCATTACGACTTCCTCGTGTAACGGAACTATTTAATACACACAAAAACATAGATTACATAAATATATAGGTTAGGTAACAGTTGTCATTAATATTATTTATAGTAGATATTAAATTGAGGAAGGGTTTTTATTAAGTATAATTTCAAGCCTATAGTTTATTACTTTATTACCTGTGCTCAAGTTTGTTTGATCATTTTTTATCTACGATAGCAAAAACTACAATAAAAAAAAATACTCTAGATTAGCTAGTTTAATATATAATAGTCTTGTTTTTATTAAGATAAACTTGAAGTTGATTAACTGAACATATAGGGTAATCTATTTTGCTAATAAAAAAAATTAAGCTTTATAACATTTTCTAAACGTCATCATTATATACTTGACATAACACGCGTTAAACCATAAACAAACTTTCATAATTGTTTATATTATTATATTAAACTTTAATATGTGTAAAAATCTAACTTTCTAAACAATGTTTTTTGTTTCCGAGTTAAATGAATGAAACATCAAGAAGAGAGATTTTGCAACTAATTCTTTAAAAGGCTTACGTTTATATTGACAATGACATCAATATCCGGAGCAAAATTAAAATAAAAGTTTATATAAATGACTTTTTATTATTATAATCGACTGAATAATAAATGAATTCACGCAAATTTGACTTTCATCTATCAGTGAATTTATTGACATCTTAAAGACTAGATAATAAAAAAGCCTTATTATAATAACCGTTTATAAATAAGGAAACGTTATGTTTCTAAACTCAATATATAACAGTCAGTAATTCTAAGTAAATTAATAGTAAAAAATGTATTTCCAAAATTCAAACATTACATATGTAAACAAATCATCAAGTTAATTGAGTCTTATTTAAGAAGGAATTAAATGTTATCTATGGAACAAATGCATAATCAATTAAATTTCTATATATAGTCTGTGTTATTAATCGGCTTACAGGAGACGCCAACTCTAATAGATGTTGCTGTTTTTGTTCAAACAAACATTACCTAAGATTTATTTAACCTTTTAATATTATTTTGGTAACCCAAATGTTTTAAATGATTAACTTAAATTGCTTTGCCTTTTTTCTTTGGAAGATTGTTTACAAATGTTATGTTGTATATAAATTGTGAAAGCTACCTATTATTTCATTAAGCCAGTAGGATCAAAGATTAATAGGAATCTAGTTATAATTAAACGATAACCTTTTCTAATCATGGTCATGGGTCACTTTATCGTCTTATCCAATTATGTAGATGCATAAATTATTTATATAATATTAAACATAATTTAAAGCAGGTATTAAATTTTTTATATTGATTAATAAAAAAAAATATTGTTGAGTTTAGAAAGTTTAGAATCCAGTGATATTTTTATTTTATCAATTTTTCTTCGAACATCTTTGTGGAAATTAATGATTGAAAACAGATTCCTTATTCAAATTTGTGTCTAAAGATAATGATTTTTGGATTTAAAATTTTTGTATAGAGAGAATTTGGAATTTATTTTTGATCTATTACTTAAGGATTTTTAGATTATAAATTTGAAATATAGTATGCACAAATTAGAATTTGGATTCTATTTTTTATCCAAAGATTTTGTGTTGAGAGTGGCTATTAATATTGGCCAAGAGAGTGTAACTAGAGACTTCTTTTTTAAAACCTTTCATAAATCTTGCCACCCGATTTATAAGCATATACTCTCAACCGATTAAGCAGAAATTTTGTATGCACGTTTAGATTGGATGACGAAACAATATGGCGGACCGTCCAAGATGACGAAACAGTTATTTTTAATGAATTTCTACAATATGGGTGTCAAATGAAAGGACTTTTTGAGAGTAACTCGAAAAGTAATTTAACTTCATTCTAAATACAACATTGTGGAAAATCCAAGATGACAGAATAGTGATTTTAATGCATTTCTATAATATGAGTATCAAATGAAAGGGCTTGTCGAGAGGAAGTTAAAGTTGAGAAAAAATAAAAAATTTAAAAATTATTGTCTATATGGCAAGTGCAATCTACAAGTCATATAAGTTTGGGAATCTCATTAAAATACGATTTAGTTTTTACTGCATTTTATATTAAATAATTTGATATAGATTATAAATCGATAAATTATAAAATACGTTAGCACATAATTTGATCGAATTTCTAAACTATTTAGCATAATTCGTTTCATTAAATCACTATCGAAGGAAATTTTATGTATTATAGAGAAAGTTACAAATATTTCTGTGTTTCTTATATAATGATAGTTAAAATATTTAAATTAAAAAAAGATACTTAGAAACTTAGATAGTATAAGTTTTTTTTTCAGTCTTTGTACTGAAACAAAATTAGAACTGGGTGTTATATATATTTTAACGTGTGTATCTGTATATGTCTATGTCTATCTTTGGCATCGTAGCGCCTAAGATAATGGGCCGATTTAGATAAAGTTTTGTTTAGTTAAAAGATAAATTAATCGAGATGGTTCTTAGCTATAATGTGTTAAATTTGAATACTAGCTCACTTCTAACTTGAGAGCAGCATGATAATATTAATAAATTGACAATC
Source organism: Neptis clinioides (assembly GCA_027564055.1). Lineage (NCBI taxonomy): Eukaryota > Metazoa > Arthropoda > Insecta > Lepidoptera > Nymphalidae > Neptis > Neptis clinioides. The sequence continues at coordinate 5,752 of JAOPUB010026801.1, forward strand.
ATAACAATCTTGTAACCATGGTAACACTAACATTGCTTACTTAACTTTTTTTTGATATGCAGTTTTAATCGGGAGTGAATTTAAAATAAATAATTAATCATAATAATAATAATAGTCCAGTTGATTGTGTATTGCTTATAGTAATAATTTAATTATGTATGTAATTATTTTACTGGCTTAGGAAGGATAACTTCTAAAAGGTGGCAACACTGTAAAACAATGAGTCCTTCCTTTGAGTATCGTCTTGTGAGTTTTTGGGTTAATCTTAGCCGTAGCTTATTATAATGTCGGCAGGAAATTGGATTATGCCCTTCCTACACTTTGATCTGCCATCTTTATTTAGTGATCTATAAAATTAGTTGATGGCTTCCAATTTGGGAAATATTTCATTCTTCTTCGAGAGTTTGTTTGACCGAGATCAAGTGAGTAAAAGCCGTCCAATTAATTTAAATTTGGAATGTGTTTATCAAACTCCCGCGTGTTTCCTTTGTATTGTATTAGTAGGCATTAAATTAATGAGGTTGAGTACAAAAATAGGTTTTATATCTGAATTAAAATTATTTAAAAAAAATTGCCGTTGCTAAATCTTTAATAATTAACTTTTCCAAATATGATATATGAGGATTTCTTAACTGAATATTATTCGTGGTCTATGGTCATTGTCAGCTGCATGGGTTAAGTAACGTATAATAAAACAATGCAGGATGGCGCTAGTGTAGATAAAGGTCATAGCGTATGAGTGTTGTACACTATAAATATTTGTGACAGTACAGCGTTAAACTTAGTTTGACTAAACTTTTTCTTTGTAATGTATCCTATTCCTATATTGGCGCCATTTTTATTTGATGATTTCAACGAACACTATTTTACACACAAATCAATTTCAAAATTACATTAAGCATAATATTTAACGAAATAGCTTAATTTTAAATTTTATTTCCAGAAAGATAATAATCGATTAATTTAATCACACTACAGGATTATATTTGGAATTTTAATTGCATAATTACGTATAGTCTGTATAAACTGTCAAGGTGATTTTACCTTTTTCAATCTTCCTTAATTAGTTTGCGGTTTAAAAATGTAATTAAGAAACCGAAGCTTAACCCAAAATATCATATTTACTTGTCAGATATGGGATAATCTTTGTAAATAATTCGTTTTATTTTTGTACCATATTAGAAATAATGAGAAACAATACCTATATTTATTTATCCGCTGTTAAATTATTCTATACTATTATATAAAGAAGTAAAATTTGAATGATTGTATTTTAGTTTGTTTGGAATAGGCTCTGAAACTACTAGACAGATGTCGATAATCGATATTTCTTTTTTTTCTTCTTAATTATTAAAAAGATATGGCGATTTAGTGCCATAAAGTGGCAATTCTATAATTTGAGATATATCTGAACCAAACGGACTTGATAATTCTTTCGCCGATAGAAAGATACACTATTCCCGCGTAATATAGGTGGTGGAGTGATGCCATACTTTGAAACCAATAAGTCATCGCTAATTTGTTCCAACTGCGCCAATTTTAAAAAGTTAGTAAGAAGCAACTACTACAAAATTTATGACGAAACGAGGTGGTGCAGTGTTTTTTAATGAATAAATAGATCGTTCTGTTGCGCAACACTCATCCTGATCGGCAATGTAGATATATAGATTATATTTTACTTTAAATATCGTAAGCGAAGCGCGGGCTGGTCCGCCAGTGTTAGAAAGTAAAATACTACTCACTTCAATGTTGCCAACATCATAACTATTACTTGTGGCAAATTCAAAAGTAAAATGCTACTTCTATCAATATCAATGTTGCCAATGTGAGATTTATCAGTTGTGCCAACTTTGTAGTAAAAATGCAAATCAATTATCACTTATAGCACTCTGTAAGTAAAATGATACTCAAATCAATACTCAAATATTATAACTAGCAATATTGATTGAGTTAAATATTAAATAAGAATTAAAATCTATTTGCTTACAAAATCTAAAAATCTAAAAAAACATTTTAAGATTTTTGTAAGCAAATAGATTTTTCAAACACTAACAAAAGACATTTTACATGGCCAAAAACATTTGGGTGTAATATTTAATTTTTGTTTAATTTTCCGGTTATTTCTTTTTTGATGTTTAAATTAAACTGACATAAAAGCACAGATAATAATATGTTTTAAAGTTTTTGATACATTAATTAAATGTAGTCTATTTCTTAATGATCGTGTTCAGTATTACACATCGCATTAGATACCGTGTCACTGGTTTACTGGGTCCTGACTTCGCTTCCAGGTCAGATTCCTTTACTAATATGGTCTACTGGAACTAAATTCATGTATACTAAACACATAATATAGAATATATTTGAATGAAGATTACTTTTTTTTAAACCCGAAGCATCAGTAGCTCAGTGGTTCAAGCGTTGAACTCATGATCGATACGATCGACAGGTCGTGAGTTCACATCCCAGTCTCTGTACTAATGACGTGGCCCACTCCTAACACAAGTATTTATCTTAGTAGGAGGGGAGAACAAGAATAATAGTTTAGTAGTTTGCAAACCAAACTGCTAGTAATCTTTTAAATAAAACCTGAATTATAATTAAACCACCAAAAACCTATAAAATACTTCTAATATTAATATGAATTTATAGGTTTTGACTTTTCTTAAAATTATTGTAAGTTAAACAAATAAAAAACTAAAAAAACTTAAATAAAAATCTCGGTAATATTAGTTATGATATTGGTAACATTGATCCACAGATCATAACATAACTATATCTATGCATTGATCTAACAAGCACTTGACTTTCGAAGTTGACACAAACTGTAGTCTAATAAAAAAAATAAGTGTAAGCAGATTTAAAAAGGCCTTGGTTTAATTATAACTTGAATTTTATCTAGACAAAACCTTGGGTTCAAAAATCTTATAATTTCTGCATGGACGATCCAGTTGCTCGTGTTAGATAATGAAAACAAAAAATATTCGGTAATGCTCTGTGGTTAATCTAACCTTCATAGTTTAGTTGCTTGTGATTAAGTTTTTGTGATTATTTTACTTCTTACTGATATTATAAATGTGAAAGTGTTTGACACAATCACACAAAAACGACTGAACAGATTTTGATGAAATTTTTCACAAATAGGTCTACCTTTTATCCCGAAATAATTCTTAGTTCCCGCGGGATAGTGTTAAAATAATAATAAGGCGATTCTACTATCAATTACATTAAAGTTAGAAGGATAAAAAAAATAATTGTGAAATATTTGAGAGTAACAGAATAAGTTAAATCAGGCCCTAAGCAATTAGTTCTTTAATTGACGCAATTTGATTTGTAATAAAGTGAAAACTAAGATAAATCAAATAAAAACTGTTTACTTTGATGTTACCGTGATTGGACACGATTGCGTCAAGCAAGGACGGTGTTGGTGTTGCTTATAGGTTTCGGACTATCACCTCAGTGTTACCAATATCCAAAAAAATGCGAGTAAAAACATTTCAATATATTACTAAGTTAACAATATTAGATATATGTTTAATAAATATTCTAAAAAATTGAAGGTCACTTTGAAAGGATACTTGTCAAGTAGTAAATTAATATTCATCGAAAGAGTCGGTTTTGCCAATAAATCTTATTTTAAAGTGGAAAATTAATGAGTTGGTAACATTGGAATTTTGTTGTCTAAATCTGAATATTAATTACTCTTATTGTATATTTGTGTGTCTTAGTGATATGATTTATCACTGTTATCAACTCTCAAAAACATGTCTCCCTAAAATGTGATAATACTCCTCAAAACACTATAATTTCTTGAAAATCTGCAAAAAAATAATAACTTACAAACAAATTCCTAAAATTACTTTATGTTTTAAAGTTTTAAATATTCCCCCAAAAAATGTTGCGCCTAAACTAATTTTATTCCGAGAAACCTCCAAAATTGTTGACCCCCCTAAAAATCCTAAACTTGGAAACAACGCTATCAATTATATATAGTATTAGATAATTAGACGTAGACTATTTATAAAAAGTAATTCCACGGTGCACAGATAACATATTATTTAGATAACTATTAGGTAATAGAAGAATGTACAAAAAATTGTCAGCCTACTCTACATATTATCGATATCTACCAATTCAATCAAATTATCGATAATCATTTCATTATATAATCATAGACAATTTATTATTTATGGTTGCGGGAAGAAAAGTATCCACTAATGAGAAGTTATTATATCAATTTCCTACTTATATATTATGACGCACACTAACACTATATCTTATTAAAAAAATTGTATAGAAAGTGAATGATCGTTACAATTAATAAAAACGAATGACGTGGGACATAAAAAGAGAAATAATTTAAAAAAATAATGCATTCTTCGTATTGCTTATAATATTTAATTTAATCCCCACCCATAATGATTTCCATAGAAAAAAATACCTTGAGTTAACCATGTAAATCCGTATTTTCAAAAAAAAAAAGTAAAGCAATCGAAATAAAATAATAGTAACATTTGGTTTCGTGTTTCTTGTGAAAATATGTTATTACTGTTAATTTATGGATTACCCCCTAAATTTAGGAATTTATTCCCTAAAAAACTTTTCTGATAGTTTAAGACGCAATTTTGTATTTTTTTTTGTCTAGGGAGAAATATTTTTGTGAGGTAGTAACACTGGTCACGGTAGATAAAAACACATTGTGATCACTCATTAAGTTTTTGTATCTATATTATTATTTTCTGCAATAAAAGAGTCAAAATTAAATACTTTATTTTTTTCTGAAAAAAAAAAACTGAGAATCTCCACTTTTTTTAGGAAAGCGAATCCACGAGACTCAATTACATATTTCGTTAACGATTCACATCAAACGGATTTACCTAGAAAACAAAATTGTGTATCAAATTCAAGTGTGCTACATCCATTACACTTCGTCATCGTTAAAATTATTTCTATTGCTTTCGATTACTTTCGAGTTTCGACTTTCCTACGCTTTCCTAGTTTAGTAGTTTTTGGAGCTTTCTTGTATAATAAGCTGATCGATATGTTTATATTAACCTAAAAATAATCAATATATCAATTTAAAAGGCGGACATTTATGTATACGATGTATTAATGTAATATGTTTTTGTCACCATTCGCATTAATTAAACCCACGTGTTTTCTATTATATTTTGCAAGTTGAAAACCATATGAAAATTTAAATATATTATAAATATTTTTATAACATACTATAATATTGTTGTCTGAACATATAAAACATATTGTTGTTGTTTTTATGATATTTTTACCCCAAATATTTGGTAACTACGGTTTTTCCCTAATAAAAAATTTTGCAATGATTTTATATTAATACTAGCTGACTCAATTCGCGCGATGCTCCGCTCCTATGAATCGTAGCGAGATGTTTTGAAGCCTATAACCTTCCTCGATAAACGGACTACCCAACACAAAAATAATTTTTCACCAGTAGTTCCTGAGATTAGCACGAACAAAAAACTCTTCAGCTTTATAATATTAGTATAGACTTTCTTAGTTTTTCCAAAATGTTCTATGTAAAATATTTGAGAAAATAAAAACAGCATTTACTGAACGGAAGTCTCATAATTCATAAAAACATTATTGTCTTATCATAGTAAACTCCTAGGTCACAAGTCCCAGGGATAATTTATTATAGTTTAACTTAGTAACAATAAAATAATGATATTAACAGGTACCAACGTAATAAAACCTCCATTACATTACCCTTGCGTGTAATCACGTAATCACTGCACCAAAACTTGCATCCTATTAG
>JAOPUB010026909.1:0-11541 GCA_027564055.1 Neptis clinioides
TGATTCAAAACTTTCACCCATTCATTCAGAGTGAGCTGGATCAAGATTGAGCAGTGAAGGCGAGGGTTGTATTTATACTAATACTAGTGGACCCACCCTGCTGGGTGCTATTTCCCACGTTAATCTAATATATCCTTACAAAATAACAATATTTAATCGTTATCCCGCGGGAACTGTATTTTTTACCGGTATAAAAAGCCTATATGTTAATCCAAGTTATAGAGTAACTGTGTGACAAATTTCTTTAAAATCCGTTCAGTGGTTTTCGAGTTATAGAGGAACAAACATCCAAACTTCCACATACAATATTTGTAAGATTATAAAGTTGAAGAGTTTTTTTGTTTGTTTGAAAGCGCTAATCTCAGGAACTACTGGTTCGAATTGAAACATTATTTTTGTGTTAGATAGTCCATTTATCGAGGAAGGATATAGGCTATATCATATCACACTGCGACCCATAGGAGTGGAGCATCATGGGAATGAAGTCGCGCGGGTCGGCTAGTAAGTAATAAAGGAGAAGTAACTTAGTGAGGACATGTGATATTATTGAGAAAATTAATTATGTATTCGCTAGTGAGGTCGAGCAGTGTAGGCGTATGTAGTGATCTCTAGTGAAAATGCTTAAGTGTTTTTTTTTAATTGTTTGACGCATTCATATTATGTGTACATTTTTAATTAGACGCGCAGTATGTCAGACAGATGTGCGAGAATAGATTCCAAATTTGAATTTTCTTTTACATAATTTTGAAATTGGAATCAATTTTCAATCTATAATCTAAAGATTTCGGATCATGAGTGATTATTTCGGTCGTATGATAGTTTATTGTGGATATCTTAAAAACTGCTGAACTTATTGTCATAATAATTTTATTCATATATAGCTACATTATTTCCAAGTAATTTAGTTAGTGGTAGTGTTGCCATAACTATTATAATTATAAAGATATCTCCATTTAAGTGCAGACAGTTAAATATTAAATGAACCAAATTTTGACGGACTTAATCTCAAGAGTTACTGAACCGATTTTGATAATAATATCACTAATAGATAGCTACATTATCTCCAAGCGATATGATATATACAGTGTTGCCATAGCTATTTAAATAAAAAAGTTACGTCCATATAAGTGCAGACAGTCAAATATTAAATGCCAAATTTTAAACAGAATTAATCTCAAAAACTACTGAACCGATTTTGATAATAATTTCACTTCTAGATAGCTACATTATCTCCAAACAACTTAGTGCTTAACAGTGTTGCCATAGCTATTTAAATAAAAAAGTTACGTCCATATATGTACAGATAGTCAAATATGAAATGCCCAAGTTTTGACGGAATTAATCTTGACAGATACTGAATCGAATTTGATAATCATTTCACTAATATATAGCTACATTATCTCCAAACAACTAAGTTCTAACAGTGTTGCCATCGCTATTATAATCAAAAAGTTATAGCCATTTAAAATACGAAATACCCAATTTAATTAAATTAAATAATCTCAGAAAGTACTGAACCAATTTTGATAATAATTACATCAATAGATATCTACATTGTCTTCAAATAACCTAATTGAGCAGTGTTGCCATTTCTATTATTAAAAAAGTTATAACCATTTAAGTGCAGGCGGTGAAATATTAAATGCCAAATCTTAAACGGAATTAATCTCAAGAACTGCTGAACCGAATTTGATAATAATTTCACTAATAGATAGCAACATTATCTCCAAGCAACATGAGATATGCAGTGTTGCCATAGCTATTATAATTAAAAAGTTATATCCATTTAAGTGCAGACAGTCAGACGTTAAGTAGCCAATTTAATAAAATAAAATAACCTCAAAAATTACTAAACCAATTTTGATAATAATTTTACTTATAGAACTTTAAATGAACTTTAGAAGATGCAACTCATTATAAAAAATAATAATAATAATTTAAAGGTATGTCCATATAACATCAACGTCACACTTAACATTGACATTCGATTGATTTAAAAATAATCGATTATTTGGCATCGATTCCGTGACCTTAACAGAGAATGTCGATACTTGGCACGGAGCTGCACTCGTCACTACACAACTAATATATAATCTGTCTGTATGTCGGTCAATAATTGTTTGACATTATGCGTAAAGCACACCGAGTAGTTGACACAGATTAAAAATAATTATACTTGTATAAACATATCAGTAAATGTAAAGTAATCTATTTGTAAGTGTGTGTTGACATCAGGTGCGATCCGAATGGTAGAGGGGTTACAGGGACATGACAATTATCCCCCTCTTAACATCTTCTAAATAACATAGAAAAAAATACTACTAACACTCCCCCTCCTCAAAATTTCAGGTTGCAACCGCGCGCTGACATTAAGAATCATCACAACTCAATTCAATCCCTCCCTCCCCATCATCCTGTATGGTATGCTTCTGTCAAGGGGGACAGAAAATTTTACGAGGACCCAAAAATAACCTAAGAGGTTACAAAAGTGGGTAGGTAACCTGGCAACCCTTTCCTAAAAGATTCAATGATTCATATTCTAGATTCCACAGATTACCAAAACACCAGGCGACTTATGTTGTCATGGATATTATAACTTTAATTTGTTTTTAATTGTTGCAAATAACACGCTGAGTGCGTGACTGTACTAACAAGGTATCAAAGCACACTCAGTGCATGCAAACATTATGCTAGTACTAGTCGACGCTTCCCTGTTTGCACGAGTGCAAAGAGCAGTAAATATATTCTATTATTATCCTACAGGAATTTTGGATTTTTCTGGGATGAAAAGTAGTCTATATGTTATAGACAACCTATGTGATAAGTTTCATTAAAATCTGTTCAGTCGTTGTTGCACATTAAAATTATTATTAAGATAAATTTAGTAATGAATTATAATGCGTAAAACATACAGAGTGCGTGCAAATATTATGTGAATACTAGTAATATAGATAGTGACATTTACAGCAGTAAATATCACTATCCCGTAGACACTCTAAATTTTTTCGAGATAAAGGCAGCATTGAAATCACTATGCGTAAAACATACTGTGTTTATTTAAGAAAAAGCCGTAAGTTGTCTTTTGTATAAAAAATAAAAGTTCAGTATGTACTAGGCATGAATCAACATTAAAACTAAAAATAAAATATCTAAAAAGACTAACTTAAGTTTGTTGTAGTTTCAGTAAAGTCATAGAAAATTATTTCATTTTTTCTTTACTTCCACAGGTAAGACGTATTTCTTCAAAGGGAAAGGTTTTTGGAAATTCAACGATCTTCAAATGCGAGTAGAACACGAACGGCAATATCCATCTGCGCCATTTTGGATGTCATGCCCCACGGAGCGCGCAGGTCGTCGTGCACCATTCCGGGCTCCTCCCGCGCCCGGCTCCACCCTGCGCTCCCCCAGTGCTGCTGCAACGTGCAGCAAACACATCCTGCCATACGTAGCCTCTCTTACACTATTACTCTTAAGATACATTCAATATTTGTAAATAGAACTGTAAAAGTGTGTGCCACTATTATTTTTTTAATCTCGTTTAAGATAGATTACATAAAATATTAAAGCATAATTGTGAATCGACAAGTACATATCGATATTGTCTGACTTAAGAAGGATAAGTATATGCGCAAACTATGCACTGCCTGTCTTAGTAAGTAAATTATTAAAATTTTGTATATAAAGTAAAATATGTTTAATTACTAGCGTAATATTAGAAATGAGGCATTTTAGTTTTAATGTCGTATGTAAATTTTGATCTCAATATGATCGACTTTTCGTTTTTTGAATGTAAGGTATATAACACCATTGATTTAGCTTCTGTACAGATTGTATTGTCCTCGATGTCAGTATTTAATTGTTATAAAATATTTCGTATCGAGTATAAAAGTATATTTTCATAAACCATAAATAATTTTACATAACAAATACAGTAATAAATTTTATACACAGATAATGACAAATGAACCACAAGTATGCCTTAATAGCTATTTGTTTATTATATGACAATTGAATTGTAAAATTATATATATAAATTGTGTAAAAGGATTAAAAAAATTGTATATGACAACTACTGCTATGCTGGTTAGAGGTTCACATATTCTGTAATTTGTAAAATATATAATAGTAGATACATCATGTAACATAAAACTATTAATCTAGTTAACTTTATAAATGATTAGAAATATAATTGTACTTGTGTCATTAAAATGAGGCAAAAATTTAATATTAAACATTACACATATGTCATTTGTTAGGACTATGTACATTGTACAATCTCTCAATTCTGTTAGTAAATTAAGTAAACTATTTTATGACATATATAGCTATTTACCAAATCATTTAAGTAAACAGAATATGTATTATATTATAAAATATTCTATCCTCCATACTTGCATTATAATACAAATAGATTTCGAAATGTGATACTGCCTGGATGTACCTACTGACTGATAGCCAATGCTTAGGTGAAATAATTGGAGCTCTCCAGAATGATAATGGTGCTTTTCATAGTTAGTTATTGTACAGAATAAATTCAACTTAGGTATTTTTGTATGGTAGATATTGTATGTATGTGTTGTATGATTATCAACAATAATATAATATACTTATATAAAATAATAATAGTATTCTTCCATAATCCTATGTTTATCATAAAATAACTATTATAATCTTGTGCAATCTACTGAGACGCGTATAATAAATAATAAAGCTTTAGAATTATAAACGTAAAAACCATTTTGTTTCACATCGTGTTTATACTCTATAGTATATCAACCATGACTTATATATAAGTTTTATCTACATCTTTGGTCACAAATAATTTTATAATAACTGTGATATTTACTTTTATTAAAAATGCCATGTCAATAAAATAAATGGCAATAAAATAAATCAAAATTTTGTAATATTTTAAACCTCAATAAATTGTAATTGCAGTTTGAAGTAACTTATAAGTATGATTTAAAAGAAATAAAGAATTTTATAAGATTTCTTGACTTTTTTTATGCAATCTATTCTTCTATACTAATATTATAAATGCGAAAGTAACCCTGTCTATCTGTCTGTTACTCAATCACGCTCAAACCACTGAACCGATTTTTTTACCACGTTATGGGGTTGCCATATCAAGTAATAATATAAATATCGGAATTTTGTTTCTACTTAATCACGGTTAAACCGCTTAACCAATTTTGATGAAATTTGGTACAGAGATAGATAGATCTCGTGGAAGGACATGGGTTTTATTCACGATTTAGTTGCCATATCGAGTAGCAATTAAAATATCGCAGTTTAGTTTCTACTGCACAGAATTTAATATTCTTTCACTGATAGCAAAGATTATATATACAACTGATAGAAAGCTATACTATTTCTGAGTGACGTGGGTTTATATATAGTGTTTTCATATATTTTAATATAAATATATTTTTTTCAAATACAATTTTGTTCCTATTGATCCGATCTTGAAGATTTTTTCTTCAATAAAAAGGTACACTATTTTCCAGGAACAAAGGCAATGCAAAGGTGTTGCCATTTTTTGAAATCAATAAGTTGTTACCATTTTGTTTCTACTACACCGATTTTAAAATTTTTTTTAATGATATAAAGCTACACTATTACTGCGTGATATAGGTAAAGCAGTGTTGCAATTTTTTAAAATCAATAATTTTTTACCATTTTGTTTTTACTACACTGATTTTAAAAATTCTTTCAATGATATAAAGTAACACTATTCCCGCGTGATGTATGTATTGCAGTGTTGTCATTTTTTGAAATAAATAAGTCATCGCCATTTTGTTCCTACTGCACAGATTTTACAAATACGTACAATGATATACACTATTCCCGCGTGATATGGGTTATGCAGTATTGCCTTTTTCTGAAATCGATAGGTCACCGACATTTCTTACTGCACCAATTTTTAAAATTATTTTTATGATAGGAAGCTACACTATGTCCGCGTTATCTAGGTGGTGCAGTGTCGTCATACTTTGAAATCAATATGCCATCGCCATTTTATTCCTACTGCACCAATATTAAAAAGTTAGATAGAAACAATTACTACAATATTTCTGACAAACAGAGCTGATGCAGTGTTGCCACATACCAGTTATTTTAATAAATAAATTTCATTTGGTTCAGAAAAGTGTGCGTAAAACTCATCCTAATGAACAATGTAGGCATATAGATTACAATTTTATTTTAAATACCCGAAGCGAGCGGTCGGGTATGCTAATTTGTTAATTAAAGAATAATATACTTGCGATGTATAGTTTTCATGAAGTTTAGCAATCAAATGTAATGATGTATTGTAAAATGAATATGAAGTTTCATTTTATAGTACAATTATAACAATGCATTCCTTTTTGTGTTATATATATACAATATAAAACCTAATTTATTATTCAAGATTCATTCAGAAGTGTAGTTTTCATATATCTTCAATTGCTAAATAGTTTAAATCAAATTAACATACTGTATTTCATTTTCTTTATGATTTAAGCATTGCATTAAACAATACTATCAGTATTTTTTTAACTAGTCTTCATTGTATGATAGATAACTTACAAAAGTATAGTATAAATGTGCACAAAAATTAGACAACAATTACTTAGAGTAATTGAATCTATTTAGTATTTCTACTTTATATACAACTTATTATTAATGCATTTTAGAATAGTGGTAAAAGTAAAAAATATTGGATTAAAAGAGTTTAATATCTACAATAAATGTTCTATTATAAAATATACATACTATTATCTATATTCCTAGTTAGTATTTCCTTTCAACTGCACATTGCCGTCTTGAAAACCCAATTTTGACCAATCTTCTTTAGCCATTAAGTTATTTTTCATACGACAGTCTAAATAATCTTTGGACTCGTCTCGGCAAAGTGAATTATTACTATTATTACTGAACAAGCAATTCATATATTTCACCATACTTTTTTTGCAAACTCCTTCATGATCGAGTGGAAAACTTCCTTTTTCTGGAGGAGTTGGGATAAATTGTTTTTGACCAAATGTCATTGCCGTCGACATTTTGAAAAATTATCTTAACATCTAGAAGCTATCAGTACTGCATTAACTACCATATAATTGGTACAAAGCTTATATATACAAGAAATTGGTAGTTACAATACAAAAAATATTATTTATTAAAATATTTATCAATCCACATTACTTTAATGACATTAAATTCAATTCAATTTTAGGCAAACATAATATACTATATTAATTTTGGGTTTATGGCGTGTCAGTTGTGTACTTTTAACTCCACCAATGTCACATGAAATGGAGAAAGCAGTTACAGAGCCAGCGTACGGTAGAAGCAAGAATTTCAAACATTAACTTGTTTCTCCAAACTTTAGGAGGATGTGGATTTTGTTAGTACCTAAAACAAAATGGACAATACAATAATAAAAAATAGATAACGTACGAAATGGTACAGCTTCGGCGATAAACTCAGCTGACGCATTTTCTTCCTAAGCAACAGAACAAGGACATTATCATACGCTGAGGAAACATCCAGAAATACACCCACCAAATACTCTCTCTTTGCAAAGGCGATTCGAATGTCTGCCGTTAAAATACTGAGACTATCAATTATACTGTATCCCTTCCGAAAGCCAAACTGGGAGAGAACCAGAATGTTCGTGCTTTCCGCTACTGATTATACATCGATGATACACTCCCAAACGATTTTTAATGGAATGTTCGGTGACTTTAGCTAATATAAATGAAAGTTCAATGAGTCTGTATGAATTATGATTAAATGGACATTTTATGGGTTTTAGGATAGGAATGATAACCTGAGATTTACAAGACTCAGGCATGTGATTAGATTTAATTATTAAATTTACTACATTTAAAAAGTAGAATTTTGCCTTATCATTGATTTTATGAAGAAAAGAGTAAGGAATACCACCTTGATCTGATGAAGTATCTAATCACTATTTAATACATAATTGGGTTCAGAGATGGATAAGGGGGCATCATGTCACCTGAACTAGAAATTGGGGAATGTATCAAAAAGTGTTCCTCCTCAGGAGTGAACGGAGGAGTTAGCTTATTAGCAAAATCATTAAGTCATTCTAAGGGCTTATTACATTTAGGAATTATAATAACATTACTCCAAGTCTAAACCTAACGTTCAATGTCAATTGACGATAAGTTTGGACATAGATTTTTGATCCTTAATGACCCTTAGCATCTACGATACGATACGGTTTTAAGGCCATAATATGATTAATCATTAGAAAACTAACATTTGAACTACCTCTTGTGGACTATTTTTTTTTTTTATCGTACTCTGATTTGACAATAAATATCGATTATTATTAGAACGATTAAATTTCGATTGTGAAACTAGCGCAGGTACTGCGTTAGTGTTGTTTATAACTGTGTGTCATAATTGTATATATAATCTTTGGTCATAATGTCATTTAATTTGTCAAATTTCACATTACCTTTGGATTTCACGTGTTATTGTTTATAAAAAGTAATGTTAAAATTCATCATTTCTTCCCATTTCTCTGAGAATGACACGTCTTATTATTAAGAACTTGCCTAATAAGGTAAAGGCGTTTTAAATATTATCTATATGTACAGATTACTTACGGATTACTAAGTCAAAATAAAATCCCTCTTACAGGTTACTGTTGAAAAGTTAAAGGATATTTTTGGAGATAAAGGCGAAGTGACTGATGTGCAGTTAAAGTACACAAAAGATGGAAAATTTAGAAATTTTGGCTTTGTGGGATACAGGACTGAAGAACAGGCTACAGCGGCGAGAGAACATTTCGATGGCACTTTCATAAATAGTATGCAAATAAATGTTCAGGTCTGTGCAAATTTGGGGGATGAACACAAACCTAGAGCTTGGAGTAAATATGCTACAGACAGTACAGCATATAAAAAATTACATCCAAACGAAGTCTCTGAAAAACATACCCAAAAAAAAGAGAAACTTAGTAAGACAGAGAGAAATAAACTTAAAATTAAAGAATTGTTAAAGAAGGTAATATTTGGTAATTTTTATTTTGTGAATAAAAATATGGAATAAAATTATTGCAAAAAGTAACTTTCAAGTATTTTAATTATATAAATAACCTGCTTTAGATCTATTAAAAAAACATTTAAATTTCTATATATGATAAATGAATAAATTGTTAAACAAATAAATAAAATTGGATTGCTTATCCGTCTGTTCTGCCATTTACTGGCAGATAAATGTTACTTTTATTTTAGAAAAAAAAGTTGAGTTCCTTTAGAAATAATCTTCAGTAAAACAGGACCGAGTTGTCTAGTTGGTAAATAATATTATTTTGGTGCTTAACAGTGGCAGCAAAACATATTTTATTATTATCCTGAAGAAATTTTGAATTTCTTGAGAATAAAAAGGTCACTTATCTGTTATTACTGTTCAATTCTGCAAAAGTATTAACAACCAAAATAATAATCTATTATTCAATTTCCAGCACAAAGGAGATCCATTATTTGCAGAGTTCATTGAGGCACATGTTAATGAAAAAACTTTATGGATTAAAGATGCCCTACAAGAAAGCTACAAAAGTGATGATGATAGTGGTGTGGAAGAAGAAATTAATAAAGATGACAAAGTTACTGGAAATCCTGACCAATCACCTGCAAAAACTACTCAAGCAATTGAGAAGCCATCTAAAGTTGCAGATAGCCAAATCAGTGATTTAGAAGTAAGAACAAAATTAATTATATGAATGTTTGATGTTCAGATTTGCCTTATTTGATAAGTAAATTATCCAAGATTATAATATATACTATTAGTATAAATTAAAATTATGTTTAAGTAGTAGACTGATATAACCGATACTATTATTGTATTCTTTAGTATATGAAGATATTAATGAAAAGAGAAGATGTGCTAAAAGTACAAGAAAACACAACTAAAATAGAAGATGAGAAACCAAAAAAAATTAGAAACAGACCGTTACTATATGTCAAAGTAAGTGTAAATTACTATACTACTCATAATTATTAATCTCTTCATTCCTAACCCTTTCAAGCAACTTATTAAATGAAAATAGTAGTTATATAATACAATAAAAGTTGAACGCCTGGTATGTATAACTAAATTTTAACATTTATTTTTAAACAAATACTAGTCGACCCACCTGTGCTTTGCTTCGGGTCTTTTAAGTAAAATTGTAACCCATATATAACCATATATATATATATACAGTATCAATTAGAACCGAATGAATGAATATTATTATTTAATATTACAATAATTAAACTAGTTACTATGTGTGTATACTACACCAAAAACGTAAATGTAAAAAAGGAGAACCAAGTTCAATACAGATATTATCCTTGGCAATGGGCTTAGGGTGATTTATGGAATATTTCCATAAAACTACTTGCTGTACATAATATTGCTCCTCACCTAGCTCTTATTTTTCATTAAATGTGTGGATACTAGGTTGTTTCCTAATTTAATCAAACATAGTAAAGTTGTACCACTATATAGTTAAAAGAACGATCCTGGGAACTACACACCTATCTCTATATTATCATCACTTAGTAAAATCTTTGAAAAAATAATATTAAATCAACTTTTGGAACATTTTGAAAAACAATTATATTTTCCTTAGTGAGCAATATGGTCTTACTAAGGGTAGGTCAACAACAGATGCAGAAGATGCACTCCTCAAGCATATTTACGACGATTGCGAGAAATCCCAAAATGCAATTGGTGTATTTTGTGATTTGTCCAAGGCCTTTGATTGTGTATAACATGGAACCTTTTTGCAAAAGCTTAATCATTCTGGTATTAATGGTTCAGGACTAGATCTAATTACTTCTTACCTCCGAAAGGATCCGGAATGTTGCTATTAATGGTGTAAAATCCTCTGGATCCGTTCTAAAAATGGGCTTTCCACAGGGATCGATGAAGCACACACACACACATCTCTTATATTTAAGGTTAAGAGAAACCAACAAAGCTACGACGATGTAAACGATGCATTGTCTCAGGTTCTTCAATGGTTTACGGTTAATAATTTGATATTAAATACAAAGAAGATCAAGTGTATTGAGTTTGCTTTACCAAATGGAAAAAAAACATTCCCGCTCGTTTTAAATAATAAAAAATTTGATATTGCTGATTCAACAACTTTTTTGGGAATAACGTTAGACTCAGAGCTCCAGTGGAACTCCCATTTAGCATATTTGGCCGGAAGACTCAGCTCGGCGGCCTACGCGGTCAGAAAAATAAAACAACTTACTGATATCGATACTGCTAGACTTGTCTATTTCATCTTCTTTCACAGTATTATGTCATATGGTATATTGCTGTGGGGTAGGGCCGCGAACATAGATTCCATTATTATTCTTCAAAAAAGAGCTTCTCAGTAATTTGTCACGCTCTGAATGTAGTAATGTAAACAAAAAGTTAGAAAAATAAAGATCTTTTTTAAATAATGAACAACATATTTTATTTTCCAATACAAACTATATGTACCTGTCAAACGGACATATTTAATACTAGTGATGCGCGCGA
>JAOPUB010027017.1:0-17638 GCA_027564055.1 Neptis clinioides
CTTTTTTGTCAGATATTCTTTTATATTTATACGAAAAAAAAACAGCACAAATATTGATTTGACAAATCCCACATATAAAATTTAAAAGAAATTCAAAATGATAATCTTAAAAGTGACCTGAAAAACCGGACAAATGTATCGGACGATTTGTTATCCGCCCTCATCGAAGTAAATGAGTTGCCATAAAATATAAAAACCCAAAAATGCTCAATGATAATGAAACCTCAAGTAATTATTTCTGTGCCGTAATAGAAATGAATGTGCTGCAAATGAAATTCAATTGTATTTGTATATATAAAGTGAACATGCAAGCGACCCTCAAAATGTGCAAATACATCACAACCCATGCATTGCATTGTAGCCTTACCAAGAGGCAGTTTTGAGGCGTTTGCAGGTTGCGCCTCCCCTTCAGGCGCTGGGTTCGCATTGCCGCTTTCTAGATCTGCAAAATAACTCCATTGCTTTATATTGCAGTACATTACATGAAAATTTATCATTTTGTTGTAGTACTAAGTGAAAAAGAGATCCAATTTCTTCATCTTTCTCCATATGCTTTTAACTCATATTCAGTTTTCACGTTGTTAGGAAAAAAATGACATACTTAACAAAACCCACAACATTGTGGATGCGATATTCAATTTTGTTACTGTTTACATATTATGTTAAATACACCTTTTTTTAATCTACATTCTAATTTCGTAATAAATACTTTTGTGCAATTGCCAAGTCGTGCTCAGATAAAAATTGTCAACAACTGCGTTCAATATTTTTAACAGAAAAAATACAAGATTGAACAAAAGATTACTTAATTTAAATGATAATAATAAAAACAACATTAATGTATGTTTGTGCGTGTTATCCGGTTTCAAGTATGAAACATGCGTAGTTTGGACAAATCACCCGGATTTAATCGGCATACAGATGAGCCTATAAACGTTGCTCATATCATGCATTATTTACTATTGCACTCAATACATTTACATATTAATTATATATATTTGCGTATATTTTGCACGATTGTTGTAATCCTTCTAGAAGAAGATTGTTAATAATCTGTTTTTATAAAATAATGTGGACGTAAATGTTACCTAAAGGTTATATAACATTATTTTTATAAGTAGAAGGATTTTGTTTCTCATATATAGGAAATTAAGAAGATAAGATATTTAAACGCCTGTGTCAGAATTATTATATACTAGCGACCCGCACCAGCCTCGCACTGTTTCTCTTCTATAATATGTAATATGCAGTGTTATACATATAAATCTTCCTGTTGAATGAATGATCTTGCCCTCTACCTAATAAAGAAAATCGCATCAAGATCCGTTCTGTAGTTTTAAAAATCTAAGCATATATAGGGACAGACAGACAGCGAGAAGCCACTTTGTTTTATACTTTGTAAAGACTGTCATTTTTGGTGCAAATTTTAAATTTTAAATAAAAAACGATTAATTTTTAATCCCATAAAGAATAACTGTTATCATAGCAGGATTAAATTCACGCGCACTTTGCTTACCATGACAACGATTTCATAAAAAGCTCCATTTAACCTCAACGAAGTAAGGATGGGTTACTAGTACTTGAGGTTTATGGTATTATGAGAGTAAAACACCTACGTAGTCGTATAAACAAATCGGATTACATCTTCACGCCTCGTTAGCATAATGGCGCTAAAACGACAGCGGAATGTAAGGGTGCAGCCAAATTGGTGCATTGCTGTCATGTTTTTGTAAAGCAAGTACCACACTATTGTATTTTTTTTTTAATTTTCTTTGTTAACAGTTGTAAGTACTATATTTAGTATCATAAAAATAAAAGTGTGTTCCCTAGTTGCTATACAAATTGAATTTAGTTGTTGTAAAAAATAATTGTAATTATGTGATTATTATATACTTAAGGATAATAAGAAATATGTTTTAAAATTTTAAAAGCTTACCAAGAGTAGTTGTAATGGTAATTGGGGATAAAGTACGCAATAAACATTTATTTTCCTTAACAATAATAAGCAGCAAAATAACTAATGAAGTAGTTATTATTTTAATGTAGAATATTGTATTATTAGATATCGTGTGAAACCAGAATTAAGCCGTTGAACCATTACACGTTCGTAGCGTTTAATATCAAGTACTATTTATAGGAGCGATAAAAGTTCACGTATTTGTACGTAGATATTTGACTTGCTCTAAATGTTCTATTGATAATGTAATCCAGGGACAGGTTTAAATAATTGAATATATTTAATACTTGTTTCGTTCCTCTTTTTCTTCTCTATCTTGACAATTATAGTGTCTGTATCCCCTGGTTTTGATACCAAAAAGAAAGAATATTCAAGAATAATAAATTGTTGTTATAGCTACGCTACTAATATATTACCCTCTACGTTGTTATTGTCAGTCTGTCTTCTCTTGTTATATATTTTTACCCTGACTTGGATTTCAAATACTTTTGAAATATTACAATTTAAATAATATAATTTTTATTTTTTATCAACTAAAATTGACAAGTAATAAATACTTAATTGTTGTGCAAATTTTTACACCTATCAAGGTAATAGACGTCTATATATTTATTGCATTTCGATTGTTATCGTAACATACAACAGGCACCTACAATAAAATAATTAATTATTTGGATTAAGATAAAATTATGCTATCCTAATAATCCTATCTTATCAATTTTCTCATATAATTTTATTGATAATACTAAATATTAATGTCTTAAAATCTTAATGTCTGCAAAAGGAGCATTAAATTGCTTTATCTTCACTTTCTTCAATTCATTTTCAGTCCAAGTAACTTTTTTATGAACAAGCATATTCATTGTGAATCTAGCTCTATTTGAAACTAGCAACATTGGTAGTACATAGTACACGAAAACTTTGTTACAATGACAGCTGTCAAAGTTAAATTTGGAGTATTAAATTTTAATCGTCGGTCAAGGTAGATTTTTGTAAGTTTACAATTATCGAAAGAAAATAAGTTAAAATTCGAAACATTTTAAACTTAAAAATTGATTCAGTAACTTTACTGTATCTGGGGATACTTGATTCTCAACTTAAACCTAACAAATGTGTGATAAATTTAAAAGAAAATTTCTAGTCCAATAGTAAAATGCCTTCAAAGTGTGCGTAATTGTTTTAATCGTTACGAAGATTTAATATTGAATAGATTTTGTACTTAACAAAATGGCGTTGTCTCTTCAATTAAGAATTTAAGTATTTATTAATTAATGTGAAATATTTGTGCTTCATTTCAGTTCAGTTATTTATTTTTTTGATTCGAAACGAAAATAAGTAAGATATATTATTAATTATTATATGTAAAACAAAATACATATCAGTTAAGAATTTGCTCGTGAGAGATTATAAAATGATTTTTTATTTTTAGTCATTATAGATTATAACTTAAAAAACAATGCATTCGGTATTATCAATTAAGAATTTTTACGTGCGAGATAACTAAATTAATTTAAATTTGACATTGAGAAACTCGTCGTGATAAAACGAAAAATTAATATAAATAGATATAGGTAAGTGTAATTATACTAGCTCTTATATCACCTTGGGTTTTATTATTACCTATTTACCCAATTGTCCTTTTTATTTGATCACATCCAACTAGAAAGTAAAACAAATTGTAGCACAAACTGTTGTTATACTTTTTTTCATTACGTTTAAAATTCTTAGAATTGTTCAATCCAGTCAGCTCATCGATATTTAATAAACACGTTAACGAAGTGTCTATAAAGCAATATCTCTAAAATTTCGAAACCATTTAACTCGGTTTATATATTTGTTTTACATAACTACTAACATGAAAAACGTTAAAGCTTAGTTTTTATTTAATAATAAGTATTTATTATGTTACATTACATTTATGAATATGCTACGTAGCTGTTCGTGTAGGATACCAAAATTTAAAGATAATATTAATAGTTTTTCTTTCCTTCTAGTAGTTATCTTATTAAAGATAATTTAAAATGAAAATTAGTTGTTATATTCTTCAAATTATTAAAAAATGTTCTAACTTCTGCAATTTGAAGGGACTAAAATAATTAAAGATGAAATTTATTTGAAAGGTTTTATATTTCTATTTTTTAGAAGTAAGCCTGTACTTTTGATGTTTCTGAAAAAAGCTGTCTTAAAAGATATACATACAAACCTCGAAGTTATTATTAACATTTAACGTTAAAGAACATAATATTAAATGTGTATGTAATTTAAACAGAAATTGTATTTATTTTATAATTTTACTTAATGTGGACGTTTTTATCCTTATTTACTGCATGATTACTGTTATCAAAATGTCGTCAACCCGGTTCCTATTTACCCATATAATTAATTTTAATAAAAACATATCTTCATGTAATTCAGTTATATTTTTCATAAATTATACATTTGAAATATAACTTACTTTGTACGTTTTTGGTGGCCATTTTTCACAGGTTCAGGCAAATTAAACACAAATGGAGACGCACAGCTGCTTACGCGCACGCACTTCGTAGACGACCGCTACGTTGTTGTGCTACGAGACTATTATTAGTTGATAATGTCGTAATGACAATAACAATAATGTTATATATTATTTTTACACGTCCGAAGCGGGCAATGTTCAAACTGAGAATGACATCCCGCCCTGTTTCGCCAGGCTCGTGATAAAGTGGTAAATTGTTGAATAAATAATTGTATATAATCAGTTTCTCTTAGTTTATGTACCCAGGTATGGCTCTACATAAATATATGTTAAAAAATATAGTAAATCCCGACAGCAAACTTTAAATTGAAACAAAATATGCTTATATTTGGTTTTCATTACAAAGTGTGCAGAAATATTAATTTTTCAATATATTGTTGATAAATAAAATATATTTAGGTGTTTAGGACATATTTTAAAATTAACTCGCAGTAACTACGACTTTTTCCGGAAATAAAAAGTAGTCTATTATTCAGGTTATAGGTGCCAAAAACTATAGAGTCATAAGGATAGTTAATCGGCCCCCGAAAGATATTTTATGTAATATCTATCTAATCGGAAAAATTTGTTAATCATATTTTTGAAAACCGGTAATACATAGAGATCTGAAACTTGCAGCATCAATATATCTTATTAATACCAATATACGCTAAAATTATGAATCAAATATCTTTCGTATTCACTATATGGTCTTTCATTGAAATCCGTTTTAGCATACTTGAGTAACAAACAGCCAAACAATCGTACAAACTTTCGCATTTATAAGATAGTTCGATAAAATAATTTGTATTTTAAGATTTGTTTTATAGTTTCAGGGACTTTTTTGAAAATGAAAATAAATTTATATTTTCTTTAGGCTTAATTTTTGTACTTATTCAATATGCATCAGATATATTGAACAAACCGAACTATACTATTCTATATGTAGAACTTTATCTAGTACCTACTTTGTCTTTTCGAAGAAATTTAACAAGTTAAAGACTACGATTGGTTCCCACAATTAATTTTTTCCTACAAAATTTACATTCAAGAATTTGGTAAGAAATCTTCAAATCGAAACATTTCCTAATCCTAATATTTTTTAGTAAAATGAAACTATTTTGCTAAATCATAGCCTAATCACTCTAAAAAACAGGTTTGGCATATTATTGTCTGTTGGGGTTTCCCTGTTAATTAAAACTTTAGTCAAACTTAATTGTATCCTTCTTACAATAATTATATCAAACAGTAATTAAATCAACCGGCAAGTCAATAAACGGACTAAAAAAATATGTTACAACTATGCGTTTAATTAATTCCAAAATATCCTATCCATCAAAATTATTGCTTTAATAACAATTAAATAATCAAGACCAAGCTCCTTAAATAAAGATTTAAAAAAAATAAATAATTAATTATAATTATTAATAGTTGACCCCAATCCTATATATTATATATTGGGCTAACTTTTGCTGGATATACTTTCTGTATCTTTGAGGCGAATCCGTGTGTAATATAATAAATTAATTAATTTTGAGCTATTAAAACTTTTTATTTATTTATTTGTTTAAAAGCTACTAACTACTAACTAAAAAATATTGCTTTTCATATAACCGTGTCCAAAATACTAGTTTTTACATCTCTATAGCATCACTATTAGCAATAGAATATTAGGTGATGAGAAATAAGGTTTTTACTCATTTTGATTATGCAGCATATTTTTTGCAGAAAGACGTCCGAGCAAGGTCGAGACGCAAATTAAGGACGGAAATTATAATTATTTGGAATATCCCGTATACGTAAATAGTCACATATTAGGTATTTGGATAAGTCTAGAATGTAACTTAATATTATTTTTTAATATTAGTATCTAAAATAAGTCGCTTATTCGAGTACATATAAATATAGGTATTAGTTTTTTATATGTTTAGTTTTTTTTATTTGTTATCGTAACTATGCAACTATTTAAAACTTAACATTTATCAATAACTATAGAAGACTATTAATATATTCTAAATGCATTTATTAATTTACATCAAATTCCATATAAGAAAAATTTTACTATAAAATTCAATAGGTAAAGCTTATGAAAAAGCTTGTAATTTCTCCTTGCATTAGAACTTTTGATTTCAACAATCAATTACTTTTGTTCTTTATCATTAAGGATTTTATAACCAACACATAACAGGTATAGTATTTAAAAGAATAATTAGTAAAAGAATGTTATCTAAATCGGTAGAGCATGGTAGAATAGCCTATTGTGTATGAACATGCTGATTAGAATTCACTTAAGAATATAAAATTATAGTATGCTATAATTTTAAATACACATGGCTTTTAATGTCATTTCATGGCGTAAAAAAGAAAGAATCGGACCATAATGGATTACAATGTTATCTTCTACAATAATATTATATAACTACTAGCTAACCCGGCAAACGTTGCTTTGCCTTATAAATTATACGCGTTTCTAGATAAATTCTAGTGTCGACAAAAAGTAACTTACTTTTAAATTACTAAATTTTTTTTGTTTGTTGATGATAAAAAAAGTAAAAATTTTGGGTTTATAATGTGGCTTTAAAAAATACAAACAGAATTTTTAATGCCACATTATAAAAAAATAAAAATTTCGTCCAAAAATTTAAAAAGAATTAATGGTGAACAAACTTTACCACTTAGGGGTATGAAAAAAAGATAGTAGCCGATTCTCAGAGCTACTGAATAAGCATATAAAATTTGGAAAAAATCAGTCTAGCCGTTTCGGAGGAGTACGGTAAGTGGTAACAATTGTGCCATGGAAATTTTATATATTAGATAAAATTAGTCATTTTTGATTTGTTCAAACTTCTTATTAAACTAGTAAATAAGTTTATTTTACTAAATTTCTAACACTAAAATATTAAATAATTATATTCAATTCATTAAATACATCCAAGTCCAATCAATAGGCAATAAATAATTTATAATATAGCTAATTTGATTTTACTTCTTCGCTCTGGGTTTATGTAAATTATGGTTAATATACGAGAAAAACCAGGAAATCTTTGATTTAAATCCGATTATTATGTATGACAGTACGTATGTTAAATGATGACTTCTTAGTTCAGAACTTCTGCTATCTTAAGTTTAATTTTAATTCATTTAAAATACTACTTTATAATATCAACTCAAAAATAAACAAAACTAATACTCTTTCAATCATTCAATATCATAAAAAATTAACAACTTTAAATCTGTACCATTTAGGTATTAAATAGACAAAAATCAAGAAAAGCCTTCAACAGTAAATATGGCCGAAATTATCCTACTTACAGATTTTATGTACAAAATACTCATTATAAAAAAGATAAAGTGATTTTTATTTGTAAAGTTAAACCATGCCTACTTGATGATAAAAAGTCTTAGACAGTTTCATGATTGAATAACGACCATATTTAATATAATTAAATAGTGACTAATTTGTAAAGAATAGATTAAGACAGCAGCAATAAATAGTCTATTTATGGCTGAAAAACACTAATGAGCTATTGCTATGGAGATATAAATCTTGAGATCAATATCTAGTGTCAACGTAGACTGTAGTCATGAATGATGTTTAAATAATTAATTACATCACTAAAACAGTGTTTTGATCACGATAAACAAAGATAATGAAACTAATATACTAACATAATATTAATTCATGTAAATTAAATTAGATCGCAGTTGTAAAAAAAAATTAAAACAGAGACAAAATGTATGCCAATAATAATAATAATAATAAAATTTACAGTCGTGGAGTTTAGTCAGATCGATAAAGATAAGTATGAAACTGAATATGCGATTTAATCATAAACCGTAAAAAATCGATTCCAAACTTGAATATCTTTTCGCGAATCGAGTACCGATCGAGTACTACTTTATAGAATACCCGCGGGTGGTCTAAGAACTAATTCAATTTAAAAGAGGACATCTGGCGTAGGTGTGCTACGAGTATTTATATCCGCATGTTCAGATATTATACGCCTACTTCTACATATTATTTACTATATTAAATAAGGACACAATTATCATTTCCTTCAATAAAGAGATAATACCAACCATACTATCTACTGGATATAAGTCAAGATATTCAGTACGGATTTATTTACTAATTGGACCATGGCCTGATAAATAATTGATATGCTATCAGAAGCCAAAACGACAGAAAATCATGTAAACGTTTGATCGATCTGTATGTATGACACGAGTTAATTATGATTATAGAAATACATTGGGAATACTAAATAATTAATACTTGTTATTGGTATGGTGATGTAAAATAAATTATGCTGCATTCTATATTGTGTCTTATTCCTTAATAAAATGTCATATCACGATATTTACGTAGAAAAATCTTTCTTAGAGTTTTTTAAAAGTGTATCAAAATGAGGGCATGTTATCTTTAAAATCAGAAACTATCAGCATATTTACATATCAAAATCATCATGTTGTGATTCCCTTGATACGTTTTATTTTAAAGTTTTCTATATTACTGTAACCTTTGTACCTAAACAGGAAATCTTTTACACAATATGTTTACACTCTAGAGACTTTATTTCCCAGCTTAGGTAAGCTAGGATAATCATTTCTTGTTAAAACAATTATTTTTTCTTCTGTTTATGGTCTATGGAATCTAGTATAGGATTACTAGTAATTATGATTCTTACTATTGCTTAGGCTTGCTCATACATACCTACTCCCAACTCGACTAATGTTATTACAATTATAATATAAAGAAACTGTTTTATAATTGTTATTTATGGGTATCAATGTTTAACTGCAAAATGTGGAAAAATATATTTCTAAAAAAATGAGTGTAGTATTATTTTTTAGGTGTAGGTGTACTTATAGATGATGATACCTGAACTGTTTAGTATGTGTAT
The DNA here is from genome assembly GCA_027564055.1 of Neptis clinioides. Taxonomy (NCBI): domain Eukaryota; kingdom Metazoa; phylum Arthropoda; class Insecta; order Lepidoptera; family Nymphalidae; genus Neptis; species Neptis clinioides. The sequence continues at coordinate 9,356 of JAOPUB010027017.1, forward strand.
GAAATATTCCGATTTATTCTCCTTATAATTAAAAAAAAGAATACTACTGTAGTAATAATACAGTAAACTAGTATTTGTAATAGTAAGTGCCCCTTATTTTACGAACGATATGTCGGAAATTAACTATTTTTTGATAAATATTACCTCACTAATTTTCAAGGACTATCTATTACAATATTTTCCAAAGAAGACATCTTTATACAAAAATAAAAGAATGTCGGTCTTAATACCATTTCCAGACACTAATTAGATGTTATCATTAATATAACATTGTTCTTATATCAGATCATCTTTAAAATAAGCAGCCGTACAAACGGTGAAAATGATAATGTAATAAACTGTCGTGATGTGTGCAGATAAGGCGGCGCTATTGTAGTTTATCTCGTGTTCTGTAAATATTTCTTTTGCTACCTGAAGGTTAGATAACAGTGTTTGGTTACTATGGTCCGAATATCTTAATAATGGAATGTTACGATAGCATGTATTAAACAAGCGACGCCCCCTGGCTCTGCTTTTGTATTAATATAATATATATTTAGGTTCTATTAGATATTATATATCTACTATTTTTGTAAATAAAATTCTTCTGTTGACATCCAATGGATTTATTTAATTACAAATCAACTTCAAAAACTACTTTTTTTAATGTTGAATAGAAATACTTATAAAAATAATAAGTTACCATTTTTCTACGATGCCTACTGATTTATTTAATAGTATTATTTTAATTTACATAACTTGTGGTCAACGGTTATATGTAAAAGATAGAGCTTCAGAGACCGCATCCCTATGATGAAGGTTTTCCTCATCATTCTAGGAATATTTAGGAAGAAAAACATGCTATAATGCAATTTATATAATGTTGACTCATAATCGCACATTCACATTAGCCTTGTGTATAAACTTTTTGTCGTTTAATTATATAGCTACTTTATACTTAGCAAGTTATTGTAGAAATTTTTCCTGTTATGATAAATATACCTAATTAGTTTTAAATAAAAATAATTACTTGATATTTAACGGCTCATATTACAAAATAATACATTGTACCTAATTATTTATTAATTCTGTATTTTCTTAAAACTCATAGACTTCAACATGATACATGTCACCAAAATTGCCATGTGTAATATATTTATATTACATATAGTATATTATAGATATTAGTCTATAATTAATATAACAGATAACGAAAATCCATTAATCTTTCAAGTACTTCTATCTTCTAAGTACACGTGTTTAGATTTGTATGAATTAGTTATAACAATTAATAGCTCACCTAATATGAATATCATATGTGGTTGAATTATATTGTAGAACGAGTCGGCCTGCCCGCGCTTCGGTTCGGGTATTTAAAGTAAAATTATAATCCATATGCCTACATATGTCAACCGAACGAACATAAGCTATGTTCTTTCCTAAGTTCTAATCTACCTCTGTACCAAATTACATTAAAATCGGTTCAGTGGTTTAAGCGTGATTGCATAATAGACAGAATTACAGCCGCATTTATAATATTAAGTATAGACTATAGATATAGATTCTGATATCCTACAGGAACTTAAATCTTGGAAAAAATGTGTTAATTTATTATTTCATTCCTCGTTTAGCTATTTTTACATAGCTATTTTTACACAAATAGAGCCTTTATATCCCACAGGACTCTCATTAGAGATTAAAGTCATTATTAATTATTATTTTTTATTAAAGTTTATTATAGATTAAAGGTTGTTATAGATCTAAACTATATATTTGTGTGTAATACTTTATGTATCATTTTAGCTGTTTAAGATAGTTAATTGACACAAGAACTGTCTTTTTTCCAGGTTAAAATGTATCCTAATTTCCAACTGAGGTTATAAAGTAACTGTCTACCAAGTTTCATTCAAACAGACTTACAGACCAACGGACAAAAATTCTTAATAGAATTCATATACATTTTAAAAATTATCACATGTGTGGAAAACATTTTTTTTTTTAAATCTTATAGGTACAGGTACACGCCATGTCTACGATTTTATAATAAATACAGATTATTAAGTTTATATTAACAATTTATCTTGACCGAACAAGTAGCAACAATAATTCTTTAATGTGCGTTGTTTATTAGCAGCCATCCTCATAATCTTTTCCCGTTGACCTCAAAGAGATTGTCAAGACTTCCGTTTCAAGTGGACATATGAATACAAATAAAAACAATATAATGCTACAGGACGTTTTGCTTGACGTCCATGACTTCTAACCGTTGCATAAAATATAAAATGCATAATACGGAACATGCTTACAAACTTCTGAGATTTAAAGCAGTTATTTTCAGGCCCATAAGACCGATGCCTTCCACTCCTCTAACGGCCTCTGGGCTCACACTCATGGTCCAATGAAACCGTAACTTTTATTCTTCTCCTCATTTCCTTTCTTCACTCTTTCTTCGAGGTTGCAACGCATTGGCAATACTAGTGTCTCTCATGTCCAAGGGCAATGGTGGCCCTACCATAATATCAACAAAAGGTTGAAAAAAAATCGTTACTGGCAGTTTGGATTACAAACTACTAGTATTCCTGTTCTCCCTTCCTACTATGCTAAATACTTGTGTTAGAAATGGGCCACATAAGTAGTCTAATGACTAGGATTTGAACTCACGACCTATCGATCGTGTCGATCATGACCCCAACGCCTGAACCACTGAGCTACTGATGCTTCATACAATTTAACTTTTGTTACAAATTTTTATTATTTCAATTTGTTTTTACCAATATCGATGAAAACTTGAATTTTATCATAAGGTCATTAACTAAAACAAATCTATCTGATTTAGTTATAAGAAAACCTCTTAGACGAAAGTCCAGATGTGGACAATTGCTAACGAGGTTATGGAGCAATTAACTATCCCGTGCCCTTGTAATATTAGCAGGGAAGATGAATACCCTGGAGGTTTAACGTTTTACCGGTAGAGCTGTCTCCTTCTGAGGCAGATCCCAACCCCGCATAACCATGCCGAGTCTTACACATTACTTTATAATTTTTGTGTACTGATTCGAGTTAATTTTATTCCACTGATAGAAACCTATATTCTTTTCATACTCCAAGTGACGGCACTTTAAATCCAATATGGCAGATATCTATAATGGCGGACTCAATTTGTTATTCTTTCCAAATATGGTTATCAAATGAAAGAACTTGCTAAGAACTTCTCGAAAAATAAACTTGTACTTATGCTTTCCTACAAAAGGGCTTCCGAAGATGGCGGACTAATTGGTTTACGCTTTCCTACAATATAGGTAAATGGAAGGGATTGCAATATGACGGAATAAATTTAGTTCAGTAATTTTCAGCTACGTCCGCTGGCTTCTTCAAAATTGTAGTATGCATACACCGCTAGCTCTTTCTCTCTTATGTGAAGTAAGACGAAGTCGCACGGTTGGACTAGCAAATGTTATAAAAAAAATGTTGTTTACAATTTTCAATCGGAAGTATCGATGACTTTGCTTAAAAAGATTATAATGCAAGTTGCGCACGCGCACGGGGACATCACTTAGTGGGACGCCACCCGCATATAAACTCACTCACCTTGTTTATGACATTTTATAATATCATTAAAAAATTAAATGTTCATAATTATAGCAGATTAGGCCTTATAGTCTCTTCATGTTTAGAAAACTAATTTATCAGTCTTCATTATCACTCTCAAATACTAAAAGGTTACCTGACTTGCCACCCAGGAAGAGTATATTAATCAAGAAATTAACGTATAATTTTAATAACTTTTATTACAGTAGAAGTATAATATTCTGAGTTTTATAACTTTGTTAATACGAAACGTAACGCCATTTACTGACAGTTACGCTTAAAATTTTCGCACAAATACAAACAATATTAGCAATTAACGACCATACTTGATTTTCTAATATAAAAGACAATTATTTTATCCATCTATACCTTGTATATAAATGCTCTATAGGTATTCCTTCAAAAATAACATTAATTGGTAGGTATATTATTTAAATTGAAGTTTACTATACACACAAAAGTGAGACTCTGAAGTAAAAAGCCTGATAGTATGTACAATGTATCTACATATATACATTTCTATAAATTAGAGATATTGATGTTGTGTTGAAACTTGAAAGATACAAGATGCAAAATAAAATATAATCTCATAAATCATACTCAGTATGAGTTAAGGTAAATCCCTTTAATGAAATACTAGGTAAATACGTAACTACATACTTGCACAAATAAACGTCACTATAAAAAAAGTGGATAAAACACAGATCAAATACTCAGATAAGAATAGAAAAATAAATAAAAGAGTGTTGCCACGCTATATACAGTATTCTCAGTCAAAAAACCACATACATTCGAGTAGGGTATCATTTCGATGAATGTGAGGAGCTTCCTTTGACAAGTTGATTTGGTCCGATGATTTTATTTTTTTTATTTTATCTACGAAGAACCATTTCTTTTGAAATCTTTTAAAATGAATCTGTAGTTAATAAACAATCAAAAAATGACTGAACCATTATTTTTTTTTTAAAGATTGTTAATCTTGGACATGTTTGGTTCACACAAAATGACTGAGCGGATTTAAGTGAATTTTCAAGAATTTTATTTTTGTTAAGGATACTTTTTATCCTTAACAAAAATAAAATTGTTGCAGGATAACAGTTAATATCTGTGATAAATATATGAATATTTTAATTTTTAATTTAATAACAATATATTATTACATATAATAATAATATTATTAATTTTTTAAAGATTATTTTAATAAAAAACTTTAACAACAGTTCATCTTCTCCATCCAATTGAATTATTAATATTCCTTATAAAATTTCCATTATAATTTGATTCCCAGCACAGTATTCACGCAAACGTTCAGCAAAACCATCTATTTTGATACACTTAGAATTCATAATATTTAAATTTAATCCAGGTTCAGGAATACAGAGCTGCGGAATATTTTAAAGTGATGTTGAACTGGCGGGCACTGAAAATAGATATAGTCTTGCAATATTCATGACCAATATTAAATACGGATTTCGTTTCTATATGCTAGACATGAGTACATCCGAGAATTATAATTTAAAGGAAATGTGGTATGAAATGTCCAGAAAAAATAGAGTTTCTGATAAAAGTAAAAATTCTTTAGTCACCGCTCTCATTTAGCTAAGAATGTTCAAATTGTATAGTCATCGGTCTCACTCAGCTAGCTAATTAGGAATAGTATGAATTCTATAGTCACTGCCCTCATTTAGCTTACTAAGAATGTTCAAATTGGGTAGTCATTGATCTCACTCAGCTAACTAGTTAGAAATAGTATAAATTCCATAGTCACCGCTTTCATTTAGCTAACTAAGAATGTTAAAATTGTATAGTAATTGATCTCACTCAGCTAGGTAATTGGGAATAGTATTAATTCTATAGTCACCGACCTCATTTAGCTAACTAAGAATGTTCAAATTGTATAGTCATCCGTCTTACTCAGCTAGGTAATTAGAAATAGTATGAATTCTATAGTCACCGCTTTCATTTAGCTAACTTAGAATGTTCAAATTGTATAGTCATCGGCCTCACTCAGCTAGGTAATTAGGAATAGTATGAACCGACTATCGGCACGATTACTGAATTCACATCCCACATTATTATTATTAATGATATCGCTATTGATTAAACAAAATTCTTGCAAATGCAAATTTATAATGAAGCTTTAACTGATCTTGGTTGTATTTCAAAAAGTAGTTTACATTATGCATACATTGCAGCTGATTTATTGCATATATCTCTTTCGTTATATTTGATTTTATGTATCTTGGATTTTATAAGACAATTTTTTTTCCAGATCTGCCTGCCGAGCTTGGTGTTGTCTTACGGTGTATTATGGGTTTATTTAATGAATTACGAAGTCCCCATGTGGCTTGGCTTAGTCGCTCCATCACTCTTCATTCTTATATACGGCTTGACCCGTAAGTTTAATACCCTTTAAATTGATATGGGAAAAGAGGAATACTTGATCCCCCTTTTGTTTTTAGCGTTTAATCGAAGAACTGACTAAGGACATTTCAAAATTTTCTACTACTATCTCATATAAAGTTTATCTAGGAATCATCTGAAAACACAGCTTTAACATTAATTAAAAATTATTTAGTTCATACGCAAGACTAGTATGCCGTGTAAATTTGTCATGTGTTCAATATTACGTATTTCCAATATTACGTACATCCTGTTTTAGATCTTTGACACCCAGTTTAAAGTTAATTATATCTAAATTAAAAGTGTCAGCAGCTCAGTGGTTAAGGCGTTAGACTCATGGTCGACACTTTCGATAGGTCGTGATTTCAAATCCCAGTCATTGGACTACTGACGTGGCCCACTCCTGACACAAGTATTTATCTTAGTAGAAGGGGAGAATAGAGTACTAGTAGTTTGTAACCCAAGCTGCTAGTAATCTTTAAAAAAAATACTTTTCCTATCTTTCTTACATTAATTATTAAGTACATATTCGTAACTATTCAATACAATTACAAACTTATAATTTTCCATGAAGATGATTTTACTATTGAATCAGCAATTTTTATAAATTTGTTAAATATTGTTGAGTTTCATGAAATGTTTGAAATCCTTAGATAAACTAAAGTTACTGCATCAATTACATTTTAAAATGTTTCAAATTTGATATGAATTAGTTAATTGAAAGGTTTATTTTGTTTATTCTAGAATGTTGGTTCCGAGAAGCAGCAGACTCTTGGGGTGGATCAGTCGGATACAGAGTGATGTCTTCTATAGGCCTAATGCTTGTCGTCTCTAGTTTACTAATATGCGCCTTTATACCGTATTATTGGCAACCATTTGTGTACGGAATATTCGGAGGTAACATAACTACTATTACTTAAAATAAATTTTGTTAATCTCATGTACTCGTTATGTTTCCGAATTAAGAGAACTCCTCAAAAGTCATAACGCATAGTGATTTTGATATTTTTAGACATTACAAACATTTGTACTATTCAAAATTTATTATTTGAAGTGCAAGTGAAGAGGAAGGACACCAATAGTTATATTAAGGTTAAGAAGCGATTATTGCGATGAAAATTTGAGTTTTCAAAAGATTTCACCAGTAGATTTCTTTCGGCTTCATGTTAAAACTGTTGAAGAGTTGTTGATGTCACAGGCATGTAACGTAAACTAGTCCACACTATTATATAAAGGGAAAGATTTGTTTGATGCGAATAGGCTCTGAAAGTTCTAACCCTACCGATTCTAATAATTCTTTTGCCTATCGAAAGCTATATCTGTTCCAACAAGATAAATCGGCAACGATATTTTCCAGTTTCAGCCGGTTTTATTGCATATTTAAAATTAAACTATTATTTTCCAGGTTTAGGATCATCGTTAATATCGGCCCAAGTCGACGCAGTTCTATTTGAAACATATGATTCGCGGATTGGATTTATCCGAGGCCTTTGTTACACAGGCCAGGCACTTGGTCAGTCAGTTTTTCCACACATCTTATATATTCTTATAGAATTTTATGGATATGCACCATCATTTATAGTATTGGCAGGAATCATGTTACAAACATTACCGGCAATAATGTTGCTAAAAGTAGATGAAACTAAAAAATCCCGTTATTTCTCCAGATATAAAGGGTTATCACAAACATTTATGGTTTTCAAGAACGAATCTGTAGAACACTTTTATGGAACCGAATTACAATTGCACAATTTAAGTGCAAAATGTTGGAAAAGTCCATCAGACGATAACTTGCATCGAGTGGAGGAATTTGATGACGATGATGGTAATATACTCGAAACCATAACTCCTCCCCCCAGTCCGGAAGAGAAGAGGCGTAATATATTTGGCGTTGATATTTTACCAGAAATACCAGAAGAAAGCGAGGAGGAGAATGACGACCAGAGTATAATAAGCTTAAATAAGAATAAAAAACGTCTTAGTGTTGCTATTAAAAGATTAAGTACATTGGGTGATAATCTTGATGGTTGTATAATAAATCAAGTACGAAGAGATTCTCAGAGCAATGATAATAAAGAATATTCAGAATTAGATGTAACTTACGAAACGATTGCCCCTATGACAGATATACAAACGGAAAAATTATTTAACTCGTTTAGTTTTCGATGCCAATCTGCTTTGGTCAATATGAAAAGAAAATTATGGATTCCTTCTTACAGAGCTTATAGAATAAAAAGAAGAATTTTGTACCTGACATATAATATAAATGAAACATTTTGCAAGCCCTTGACGAGGTCTCTTTCCTGTGAAAAG
>JAOPUB010027018.1:0-11541 GCA_027564055.1 Neptis clinioides
CGAAGCGAGGGCGGGTCATGTATCTACATTTTTTTGGTTAGTAACAGCAGAATATTAGAAATGTCTAGAGGTTTTGGCCCATATCAGGAAATAAGGTTTAGTTCCAAAGACGTCATACTATAAAATATTTTTTTTTAATTTATATTCGGAATTTCATTAATATTCTTCTCTTCACTTGCCAGACATTTTGTATGATTCACCATTCTGCCAGACACCTGCAAAGTTCAGGCGTCTTATTGTCTCGTACTATGATGTACGTCAATCATCTATTGATAATTATCCCGGATTTCGCACAGTTTGTCTACTATAATATATATGTATTATACATAAAAACCTTCCTCTTGAATCACTCTATCTATTAAAGAAAACCGCATCAATATCCGTTGTATAATTTTAAAGATCTAAGCATACATAGGGATAGACAGAGAAAAGACACCGACCCGCACCAGCTTCACACGGTTTCTCTACTATAATATATACAGTATTATACATATATACCTTCCTCTTGAATCACTCTATCTATTAAAATAAACCGCATCAAGATCTATTGCGTAGTTTTAAAGATCTGAGCATACATATGAACAGACAGTGAGTCGATAACAATTGACCTAATTCAACTGAAATATCTGTTTCAATTACTGTTCATATTGATTTTATAGCATCGCGCAACTTCATTCGCGTTATGCTCTGCTGCTGTGGGTCGTAGCGTCATGTTGCATTATTAAACCTATAGAGACGATAGATACAAATATATGTAACAATGCGGCTAATAATATAAAAGGAAGTTTGGATGTTTGTTACTCAATACCGCAAAAATGGCTAAACGGATTTTTATAATCAATATTAACATACAGGCTACTTTTTATCCTAGATATATTTAAAGTTCCAGTGTTATAATAATAAATATTTATCGCCTGTCAATATTTTGAAAATTATTATTTTTGCTGCCCCATTTCCACTACTGTTCGAATTGAACGATTATTTGCATTGGATGCTCCATTTATCGAGAAAGGCTTATAGGCTATATACACGCTACGACCCATAGATGTTGAGCAGGTCGGCTAGTAACTAATAAAAATAAATAGTAATTTACTTAGTACATCTGTATACTCATCTAAGATTTGCACTTACTTTAGATAAGGTTTCATTTTGTGCTTTTTTACTTTAGTTTCAAGTAGAAATGCTTAAGGTATACTAGAGGTTACATAAAAACTAATAAGAATATATATATTATGAAAAGCTAAAGGGATTTTATAGAAAAAATTACTTGTGATATTGGATTTCTTACCCAATTCTACCTGACACGCTTTCCACGTTCCTGAAATTCGGCTGAAATTAAAACGCGCAAAAAGGTCGTTTCATAATACTGAAAGTTTCCACGAAGTAGGCCCAAGGTCACGATAAACTTGAACTGAAGTAAATATTTGAGAATTTACTTCATTATTTATTGCCGCGCATACTGGAAGCCAGAGCTTTCAAAAACTCATTTTAATAGGCGAAACTTGCGATATAAACAATTTTGTTTTTTTTATAGATTACTAGCAGTTTGGATTGTAAACTACTAGTATTTTTCCCTCCTACTAAGCTAAATACTTGTGTTAGGAATGGGCCAGTAATCCAATGACATCGGATTTGAACCCACGACTTATCGATCGTGTCGATCATGAGTCCAACGACTGAACCACTGAGTTACTAACGCTTAGATGATTAGACATAGTTTCGACATCGCTAGTTCAGTTTTTTTTAAATTAATCTGAGATTTATCAAAAAATGATTTATTTCTCAATTATATTTGCTAAGCAAAAATACTGAAGCACTTGCGACAATAAACATAATTTATCAATATCCCGAGGGAACTCTGCCTATATTTTAATACAGGTTATAAACTATTAATGTACCACATATCATTGAAATCTGTTTAGCCGTTGTCGCGAGATAACAGGTAGAATAACAAACTTCCAAATATTTAAACATCTAAACGTACAAATATTCACATTTATAATAGTAGTAAGATATTTAGATTATATACTCAAATCTACTTTGTTATTCTGTCTTTCTGTCAATGAAAACTATTTTAAAATCTATTGAATGGTTTGGAAGAAATAAGCTCAAAAATGGAAAGAAGCGAAAAACTGTTTTATGTTATTCAAAAAAAAAATTTAATATATCAATACATAATTACTATAAATCTATACACTATATTATATAGTAGTATAATATATTTAGTGAATCATTTAAAACCCTAGAGAAATTGACGAAGAAAGAAAAAACTGTCTAAATAACCTAACAGTATATTGACGATTACTTTTTGTGAAGCATCATAATTTTGAACTATTGCGAATAAATGTTGAATGTCAAAAAATAGCAACATAATATTACATTAACATTTAAAATGATTTTTCATTAATGATGCCCACAATTTTTCTTATGTTGCTTCACAAAAAGCGTTGATGCGATGTAATAGTGATATGATAGTGAATGGCAGTGATAGCCCAGTGGTTAAGATATGATGTTTTACTCGTGAAGTCCGAGTTTGATCCCACCTCTGGGTTATGTGCAATTAAATATCACTTGCAATAACGGTGAAGGAAAACATCATGAGGAAACCTGCACGCAGGAGAGTTCCCTAAAGTTCTCAAAGGTGTGTGAAGTCTGCCAACCCGCACTGCGCCAGCATAATGGACTGTGGCCTAACCCCCTCTCCATTCTGAGGAGGAGACCCAGCTCAGCAGTGGGCCATCGAAGGATTGTGATGATGTAATAGTCTTAAAATAATATGAATGCAAATACTTGTGTAATCAATTGATATTGACATTGGCTAAATTCTTACGATTAAAAAAGAAATAAATACATTGTTTAACATCGTGATTTAATATTATAAGATAAGATTAATTAGCATATAATTTTTGATAACTTCATAAAATTTCTCAACAGTGTGCTAAATAAAAAATCAAAAATAATTCAGCTTGTTGAATTTTTTGAGAAACGTCGTTTTTTATGAGTTGTGAGTAATTAAATATTGTAAACAAGTAAGTAGGTGAGAGGCAAACGGGAACGTGTACCAGATGCACAAAATTAAAAATAATTCATTGTTAAAGTAAAGTGGTGAGGATTTACGCGGATACCATAGATGAGTCAGTTGAACCGTTCGAGGCAATGACCTTAAATACGGAAATACGAGTGTCACAAAGCTTATATTGTTGTTTGGAATATTGCTAACCAATCCTTCGTTACAGGAGGTTTTCAGCTTAAATATTGTATAGCTATATTTTCTAATAGTAAGAATTTTTCAGAATTAAACATGAAGTAGGTTTAGGTACATGTATTGTGGAGCAACACAATTCAAAGCTAGTTGTAATTTTTGTGAAGCAACATAATCCAAAGTTTGTAGTAATTTTTGTGAGGAGGATATTTTTTTTAGATTATACTGAAGCTGGAGTTTGGGAAAAGAAAATATTACGTTTTAAATTGAATATTTAGAGCTGCTTAAATAATTAAAAATTAATGTAATTTTAAAGTAATATATTGACAATAACATACATAATTGCGTCGATGTGTTGTTGCTGTTTATGTTGTCAATCAAAAACTGTGCACTCATGAAATGTAACAATGTCAAATGAGTAAAAAATTATACACAGGAATAGATATAATAGAAACTGAATATAGACAAAGAACTTCAAAATAGAATATTATTGTAATATCAACTTTAAATTAATCATTCGAAGTATTTGATGCAATTTGAGCTACTGGTATGTACTTAACATAAAAAATTAAAAACACTAATAGTTTAAAAATGAAATTTCTTAGTTTATAGTAATAACTAGTAGTAATTATAGTAATCATACCTGTACTAACGTCCCGCTTATATTCGCCAACATCACAGGGTGAGTCGACCACCGACCGCCTGAATAACATTAACACTAAATCGATTACAGTCCAATGATAAATAATGATTTCGTTATCATTACGTGGCGTAGCAACAGACAGCTGTGATTTTACGCATTACGTAGATTTTGTATGGACGGAACACAAGACACATCAATAATTAATCGACGAGGATTTGAAATGTCTTTCTAGATTATTACACATTGACGTTACTTTTTGTGGAGCAACATAATCCATAGTAAGCTAAACATTTTGTGGAGTAGGTAACATAATCCAAAGTAAGCTATACGTTTTGTGGAGTAACATAATCCAAAGTAAGCTATACGTTTTGTGGAGTAACATAATCCAAAGTAAACTATAGTTTTTGTGAAGCAACATAATCCAAAGTTAGTCGAATCTTTTGTGAAGCAACATGACTAAGAAATCTTTTTGTACAACAAAATAAAATAGTACATTACTTACATTACTCCCCACCGATAAATTATATATTTTTTTTTGATGTAGGAAGATATAGTAACAAGTAACTGTTACTTTTGGTATCTTGTCATCTAATACTTTGAAATGTTGTTCCATAAAAAGTAATTGCGTTAGACATATTATTTGTTAAAGAAGGACTTGGTACTAGACTGAATAATTGAAACACGACTCATAGGAGAAATGAAAAGGCCTATTTTTATAAGTATAGAAGAATAATTAATATTTTAACGTAGTACTAAATCAAAGTTGATATATTTCTTGGTCTATTTTTTAACCTTTTTCTTCTAAACTACACAACTGATTTTGATACGGTTTCCACTATTAGAGTGAACAATAATCAAAGATGTTTTGTAAATAATAAAATTTCAAGTTAATTTGTAAAAAATGGTTAACTATGGTATTATTTTAATCGTATACTAGACACTTACTATATGTTTATTGGTATTTGGCTGGGTAATCTTCTTATTTTTTTTATGTGAATTACAAGTAACCCCGGGAAGGATTACTAGTTAAATAAATATTTTTTTTAAATATTAATAGTCATCCTTCCAGATTTTTCAAGTTGTCAATGTCATCAATTTATAAATCCTATCGGTCAAATCTAAATAGGTACTGTCGCGATAAAAACGTATTACGATAATTAAATAAAAAAAATACGTAAAGGAATTTTCTAAGACCTCTTTTCCTCTTTGACCTCTACGTCTTACGATCCGTCTCCATTACTTTACAGATTTTTCAAATTGTAATGTAGAGTAATAAAAAGTTACTAGTTCACTCGTCTGGCTTCACCCGGTTGTAAATTGCAATTTACCATGCATATTTGTTTTATAATTCAATGTTTAAAATCAACACAATTTATCAAACTAGTCGACCTGCCCCGGCTTCGCACGGATGCAGTTTACCACGTATAACAATTAGATTTATCAAAAAAATATTTAATCCTCAATATACTGTTGCTAAATAAACATATTTTATTACTATCCGCGGAAACTCTGAATTTTTCCGGGATAAAAAGCGGGATATAAAGCCTATATAATAATCCGGTTTATGAGGTATCTACGTGCCAAATTTCATTAAAATTCGTTCAACAGTTGTCGCATAATTGAGTAACAAACATTCATACAGCTCAATTTGGACTTCATCCTCAATTTCAACGCTTATAATTTTTTTCGCAACCAAGTCAATGCCTTTTCTTAAGCTTTAATCTATCTCTGTACCAGATTTAATCAAAATCGGTTCAAAAATCGGCGTAAAAACGTAACAAAGAGGCACAGTTACTTTAACATATCATTTAATGTTGTAGCAGTTGAAATTTTGCGAGTAATGATCTAGACAAACAGACAAAAGAATTCTCACAAAAATATAAGTCAAATATATTGTTATATTGAACAAGAATTGCTCCTCTTATTAGCTTTATTTACTTTGTCCTACATTTGGTAAATTTAATCTGTTCCTAACTGGGTTAGGTCAACGTGTTAGTTTCAACTTTGAGGTCGTTGCTCAAACTCATTTCAAACTCAAATTACTATTAGAAAAAAGGGGTAAAGAAACCTCAAGTAATATTCTAGCTCAAGAAAATTAGCTTCCTAATGTATTTTGGACCTTTTTACTCAGCTAAGGGCTAATTAATTTCAAAGGTGAATTTTCTAGACACAAGTTTGAATTTAGAATACATCTTCAATCTATAATTCATAGATTTTGGATTTAGCTCGATTATTGATTTCGGCCGTAAGACTGTGATTACACCAGAACCAAGGGCCTGCTAAAAGTGTGTCAAATGAAGATTTTCTATTATCTCTTTTTGACTTATATGTAGTGGAAAAATCTGGTGGAAATCTAAGTCGTATATAATAAGATAATAAGATTTCCTTTTTTACCAATCCTAATTATTTATGTTTTTTTGTTAAACCCACAATTTGATATAAAGATGCTTGAAGGTTAAACTCTACGTAGTTGCTACTGAATTAATTTATTAATATTAACTTGTATAAGACTAAGGACGACACTGTCCTGGTACATCACTGATCTGGTTCTAGTTGATTTATTAACTGGTAACGCGGACCCCAACTCCCTAGTAGCCTCCAACATCCCAAAAGCCAGACAACTACCTATCCTTCTAAGCCGAGTAATGCTCTGATACACTGATAATACTGGTCTGCTGGTGTTACACACTACTCTAGTTGGCACTGACACTGCTTACAAACGCCAAGTATCTGACACTGATAACATAACCTCTGTTTTACTCGAAACACTGATAATACAAACGTTGGTAAAAACTGTATAATAACTACACTGACATTCACTGCTTCTACTACTGAACACTGATTTTAACATTTACTATAAGCACTGTTCACTCTGAGACCCGTAGCGACCGACTGTCAATCAAAAAGTGAGCTAATAAAATATGTTTTTTTAATACACAACTACCCTCACTATCAATCATCACAATTTATTATTACAAAATCGACTCTTGACAGCATATTTGCGATACTTTAGACAGGAAACTGAGAAGCACCTGGGGTTTGAGGCAAAGCCAGGCCGAATATGGAACCAACCTAACCTAGTAAGGACAGCAGGTTAGTTTATGCTGCTCAGTTTCGTCCAAGGCATTCAAGTGATTTCATACAGTTAACATTATCTAACTAAATCAAATTATATAGTTTTCAATTATCTCTAAGAGTTCAGTAAACCCACATAAATCGAACGATCGACACAGTCGTGTATGAATGAAGGTTGTGGGTTCAAATCCCAGTCACCGGACTCCTAACACAAGTATTTAGCTTAGTTAGAGGGGAGAAAAAGAATACTAGTAGTTTGAAATCTAAACAGCTAATATTCTATAGAAAAAAAAAATATTCCGTGTATTTTGGGTGTGACTGTACACTAGTACGTCACAGCCGAACTTCACCCGCAATGTCGGACTTTCTCTTATAATCCTGATAAATTCGATACAATGTTGTTATCGCACCCAATTAATCGGCTTATAAGATATATCCTTACTTAGATACACTCATACTATGTCACTCTAGCATTACCGAGCGATATTTCACCCAAATTCGATTACACGATACAACATTTTCAAAATGATAATGATGTAAAAACTCCGGATATATAGTACAGGTATATTATAATTTAAGAAAAATCCTGATAAATTGAACCCGTGTCATGTTTGAATTAATAGAATATGACGTCACAGCTTAGTACAGAGACACTTAAGAAATTTGGGAATGTATGTTTGGTTGTTATTCATTTACGCAAAAAATCTGAATGGATTTTAATGAAATTTAGCATTCATATACTTTAATACCTGGATTAATATATATGAGTCTTTTTATCCCGGAAACAATGAAAATTCCTACTGGATGTTAGTTAGATTTGTTTACTGTTTGTGTGCATGTATATTTTTATTTATCAACAATACGTTGAAAATAATAGTTTTTTTTGATAATTTTAGGAAAATCATGATAAATTTAACTTGTGCAATGTTGGAATTAATAGGATATGACGTCACAACTTAGTACAGACACACTCGTGTACCTTGTGAATGTGTTTGGCGATTTGTTACTCCATTACGCAAAATAGGCTGAATGGATTGTAATGAAATTTGGTATAGAGACACTTTATAACCTGGATTATTATATAGGATACTTTTTATCCCGGAAACAATAATAGTTCCTACGGGATAGTCTAAAGAATTAAATGAAAGAAATTCTAAAGAAAATATAAGGAAAATCTTGATAAATTGAATCCGTGCCAAGTAAAGCCGGGAGAAAGAGGGGGAAGGGGGGTCGACTGGTACAGCATTAAATCACTTAAGCGTATTTTTAAGACAACAATGGTTGGCATATCGCGTCTTTAATCACATACACCTAATTATAATGTAATCTTCGTCTTCAGACTTGAATGGCGATTGTTTGTCTATCTCTGTCTTACATACGGCGACTATACGAGTGAAAGAGACGGAATCGCATCGATGCGCGTGCGTCGGACCGTTAACTGTGATATAATGCCCATGTTATGAACGTGAGCGTATTTTTTTTATTATTATATATGTTTTTTTTTGTTGCGTGTATTTGATCTACATTTTTTTGAGTGTAATGCGGATTTTTGAATGTTGTTGCAAAAATATTACAAATATTGTACAAAATTTTGTTAATTATAATTCTTTTACAATTTTTTTGATTTTAGTAGCTTTTTTTTACATTTAGGTAAATTCTTATGTCATGTACTTGTAATCTTACTAGTCTTACTATCTTACCAATATTATAATTATGAGAGTTTGTATGTCTAGATGTGTGGATGTTTGTTACTTAATCACGCGATAGTGGCTTAACGGATTTTAATGAAAGTTGGCACACAGATAGTTCATAACTTGGTCTGACATATAGGCTACTTTTTATCCTGGAAAAGTTCAGAGTTCCTACGGGATAATGATAAAATATGTATATTGTCGTAAGCGCCTAATTATTTAGCAACAATATATTGAAAACTAAATCTTTATAAACTGTACCCGTGTGAAGTCGGGTTGGGTTGACTAGTATTAAAATAAAGGCTTTTCACTAAGTGCTGACTAGACTGAATGAATGCTGAATACTGACTAGGTTGGCTATACCAAAACAGCATTACATGCTGTTTAAATTTAAAAAATGTTTGTGTGTCTGTCTGTTTATTCCGGCTATATATATCTCTAAAACGGCTTTGAAAGGGACTTTCAGTGGCAGATAGTTGATGTTATGACGGAGTAACTTTTTTTTTCGATTATAATAAGTATGTCACACGACATCTTAAAACTAAAGTAAATAAGCACAAAATTAAACCTAATCTAGACTAACTGCAATTTTTAAGTTAGTACACAGATGTACTCACCTAACCATTGCAGTAACTTAGACTTCTTTTATTTTAGAAATAAAAATTGAATTCTGTAACACCATGCACATCAGCGAAGCGAGGACGGGTTGGTTGGTCTTACTTAATATTGTGTTGTATGTGAAAGTTTGTATGTCTAGATGTTTGGATGTTTGTTAATCAGTCACGCTCAAATGGCTAAACGGATTTTGATGAAATTTAGCTTACATATAATTTATAAGCTCGATTAATTTACAGACTACTTTTAATCTCGAAAATATACAAAGTTCCTGTGTGTACTTATTTAAATTTAAATTCCTATAGTAAGATAACACTTAGTAAGGAACCCTAAAATAAAGTAAACCAGTTGTTTTTAAACGTTTTTACTGAGCATTTGCGTCACTCACTTTTAGACACGCACCAAATGGTTGTATATAAAAAGCATCGCTTTCACTTGTATTATGGGCCGGGGGTCAATAAACCGTTAGGCGCTTCTACTTGCTTTGGATTTGTATTGAAAAATAACTCTTTTGGACACGTCGACCTGTTACAATATTGACGTCGTGTGAACACTAATATGAAAGACTATGTCGGTCGGTCATTCATATGTAGAGAACATGAAGTTTCAAACTTTTCTATTCTACGTTCTCTCTTCTTTCTCCAATCTTCTTACTTTCTTCTACTTACTGCTCTTTCATCTTTGCTATCTTCTCTCTTTCCCCTTTTCTATTTCCCTTCTTTCGCCAATCTTTTTGCTTTTTTCTACTTACTGATTTTTCATCTCTGCTATGTTCTTATTTTTCTATTCTACGTTGTCCCTAATTTCTCTACTCTTCCTACTTTTTTCTTCTAACTGCATTTTAATCTCTGCTTTCTTCTCCTTTCTACCTTTTCTATTCTACGTTCTCTCAAATTTTTCAACTCTTCTTACTTTTTTCTTCTCACTGCTCTTTCATCTATGCTATTTTCCCCCCTCAACCTTTTCTATTCTCTGTTCTCCCTACTTTCTCAACTCTTCTTACTTTTGTCTACTCATTGCTCTTTCATCTCTGCTGTCTTCTCCCTTTTTTACTCTATATTCTCCCTTCTTTCTCCACTCTTCTTACTTTTGTCTACTCACTGCTCTTTCATATCCGCTATCTTCTCCCTTTTTTACTCTACATTCTCCCTTCTTTCTTTAATCGTCGTACTTTTGTCTTCTCTCTTCTATCTTCTCCCTTCAACCTTTTCTATTCTCTGTTCTGCCTTCTTTCTCCACCCCTCTTATCTTTTCTACTCTACTTACTAATGTTTGCTATCTTTCCCTTTTCCATTCTAGATTCTCTCTTCTTTCTTGACGCGGTTTTCATTTTGTAAAATATTAGGATTGTCAGGATACATTTAGACATATGCTCTACTATCCAAGCAAAGTCGGGGAGGGTCACTAGTATTTTAAGTCATTTTCTTTTAAAAAACCAGTATATTGTTCAACCAGTTTATGATGGACATTATGAGGTCTTTAATAAATTCTCCAAGAAACATTTAGTGGGTCAATAAAGTGAAATTATAAGAAACTAGTAGACCCGCCCCGGCTTCGCTCGAGTACAATTTCTTCTTTAGTGCTTAAAAATATTGGTAAATAAAAAAAAAACATTTAATAATCAATATTTTTAAGCACTGAAGAAGTGAGCATATTTTATCGTTATCCCACGGGAACTGTAATTGTTTCAGGGATAAAAAGTAGCCTATATGTTTATCAAGGTTTTAAAGTATTTGTGTGCCAAATTTCATTGAAATCCGTTTAGTAGTTTTCGAGTTATAAAGGAACAAACATCCAAACATCTACACATACAAACTTATTATATTGCATCTCTTGCCATTGAAATCCCTTAAGCCGTTTTTACGTAACAAACATCTAAACAAACAAACTTTCACATTTATAATATTAGTAAGCTAAATCTTCATCTAGGTCACAAGTCCCAAGCACTACTCGGCTTCCGGTTTGTTATTGTCTAACGTGTTAGTTACCCTACATTTACAGTAGAAGCGTTTCAAATTGTATACGAAGGTAGTCATGGACATTAAATCAATTTTTTCTTTATTTACCCACTTTCTAATTTAATTTAGTTAACTGTTCTTGAACTGGAGGGAAATTGCACATTCTGAGTGTACTGTCCGACTGCATTGGCTATTACATCCATGACGTTTACTATTTTGATAAATAGCAGACGCGCGGGAACTGAAACTTCGCATGAGAAACAATCACGAGTGACGCACAGTGCCTCCTCCCCCCCGCTCCCCTTTAAAAAGGAAACACAGTAGCTCTTTTACAGACTAGTTTCTATAATTTTAAAT
>JAOPUB010027237.1:0-11536 GCA_027564055.1 Neptis clinioides
AAACATCTTTTTTAAAAACAATAAAATTTTATAGTTTGTGTTCTTATCAAACATTGTAGTAATAAGGTAAATAAAAACTGTCTAGCAATAAAAACAGAATACAGTTGATATTCAGCCATACCGAATCGATTTCACTGCGCTACCGACAAACGTACCAATAACTTAAAGAAATATTAAGTGTTCATTATAATTTAAACTTAAATATATTGGATTTAAGTTTAAATTTCAACTTCATTTAATATTGTAGTAGTAGACATGTTAAATGATAATGATTAAGCACTTTTATTGAATTATCATCATAACACGCAATGGAATCTCCTCTATTAACTTATTGTTCTGTGTTAGAAATTAATAGTGATTTTAGTTGAAGCCAGTGATTCCCAAAGTTTTTATGAGTTTATGACCCGACATAGGTTGATGACAAGCTTAATTCAGGGTTTCCACTAAAAATAAAATAAGGATTGGGGGTCAGCGAGACCGGCTCACAATCGACCAGCCTTAACTACGGACGAATGCAAGTTATTACGCATAATACTTAGATAAAAAAAAATAGTGTTGCTAAATACAAATATTCAGGCGCTTACAACAGTAAACATATTTTGTTACTATCCTACAGGAACTCTTAAATTTTCCCGGACAAGAAGTTGCCTATGTTATCCAAGTATTAACGTATCTGTGTGCCATATTTCATTGAAATCTGTTCAGCTATGTTTGCATTATTATTTAACAAACTTTTATTCAAAAACATTTACATCAGTAATAGAACTAAGTTTTTTTTTAAACATAACTATTTTGTAGTGACTAAAAAAATGTATTTAATTTTTATGGAAAACTAAAAATACTTCCAAAAAATGTGAGCTATGAATGTTTATTAAAATAAACTTATTTCTATTCATTTAAATATAATAAAATTTCTATTTTTAAAATTTTTGATCAATTATTTAGTATCCTACTATATTATAATAAAATGTTAACTTTGAATAACGAATCGAATTGTAATGCATAAGTAGACGGTAATTCCTAGGAAGTCATTACTAAGAAAAAATAATAGTGCGACAAAAAAACGAGGTTTTTCAGTATTATATGGCTAAAGTAAAAAACCTACACATTACTGTCATTTCTTGTGTAATTTTATGACAATTTTTATGGAATTATGACCGTTTTAATTACCAACGTAATTGTCTGGTGGCAGATGCCACACAATTATAAAACTAAAAATCGTTAGGAATTAGGACATAAGAAAATAAAAGCAAAATATTGTAATTATCATATTTACATACAAATATAGAATTACAAAGAAAGAAGCTAAGAAGTTGTTAATATAATAAAAAAATTAAAATCGAATGAGTATTTAAAGACTCATTCTAATCATTTTGAAGATTTTTATAATATTAAAATTGGTTTTTGATAAATGGAGTCTTGGCCGTTTTTCATGCAATAGAAATATCATAAAATCTACAGCCTGAAATTCTACCAAGATTCCGTTTAATCTATTATCATCGAAGGAATTCGTCCATCCAAGGAACATGTTATTTAAGGATACAGGAAGAATTTATTATTGTTCAACAAAAAACACTATTTAGCCTTGCCTGCCAACTTCTACTTCTACGTACTGTAACGATTATAAACCTTATATCAAAATGAATTCAACACTTAACATTGCAGTCGCCACTTAAGTTTACGTCACGGAAAAAAAAGTGGGGGAAACACACCTTTACTATTTTGACAAATAGCAGACGCGCGAAAACTGTTAGCATTAGAGCCAATCGCGTGTGCTGCACGCACTGCTGCCTCCCGCTCCCCTCCAAAAAGGCCCTAATTATAACTTGTGCGTAATGAAGGTCATACTCATACTTACGTGGCGAGAGCTATACTATAATTATAATCAAAGCGTGTGTATGTTTTTTATTTTATAATATCTGTTTTAAACAATTTTGTATAATATTACCTATATAAGTCGTCTGCTATTTAAAATTACGTAGATTTTAATAGAACATTGTAGAAAAAAAATACGCAAATGATGCTAATGATTGTTAGTGGTTCTTGCTTTATAGTATTAAATTAGTGTTAGCGAATTACCATTATTTATATAGTTGTAATATGATGATGTTGTAGGCATTGCCTGATTCCGATAGTCCTTGTTAGGACTCCCCCATAACTTAGCTAACTTAGAGCTTTCAAATAGTTATAGTGCATGGGCGTCTGGTGGATTATCCGTCTGTGTTGTTTACTGGCGATTAGGACAGTGTGGCCTACTTTGTCTCTGCATCCGTGGCTTGCCACCTAAAATAATGTTCTGGCGTATAATGACTCTTTGTTTGACTGATTGGCTCGATGGGAGAGTGGCTTGTTGTAAGCGAGTAGTACATATCTCACATTTCACATTCACCATAACACATGGTGATTGATGTCCACTCTGGTGGCAATAATAATTTGTTTCTTATAAACGATTACGTAACACATTTACGTGAATATGAATATGTGTATTCATTAGAATTAAGATATTAATAATGTTGCCAATTATCGGTGGACTTAATGCTTTTTTCTTATTGAAAAGCGTCGGCCATCTTTATTACAAATTATAACTAATTCCTCAATAAGTTTGGATTCCAAATATCGATAAGGATTAGTCATATTAATTTACATTCATCAACAATGTCATACTGTTATTACTCAAATCTAAAACAGGGTTCTTACATCATACAAATAATTTTAGGCATACAACTCATTTGTCACAGCATAATCATTCATTGCGTCAATCGTGTGGATATTAATGAATAACTGTTATCATTAACGTTAAAATTTTGCATTTGAATTAGGAACGTGTTTACTATATATTTAACTGATCAACAAAATAATCGATATTTTTTTTATTCGATACACCGATTACTTAATCAGTAGTAAATATATAAATTTTTATAATAAATATTTTAACAAATTAAATTAATTATTCGCAGTGTACTGTTTTTGGTTTTCACAGTTGCTTCAGAAAATATATTTAAAAGCTTTTGGTACTCTCGAAATCTCTATTTTTTACATTTAATTGTCTATATATCTAGATACGCGGCATGTCAAGCCAAGTACAAGCAAAGGAACTGGCTAGCCAGCGCCAAGTGTACACGAACCACTTGGTGCCACTTTTGACCCTTCTGTAGGATGTTCTTATGGATTTAATTGATGAAGAAGCTCAAATTTCATGAACCTGAAACGGTTATAAAGATATGAAGGTCAAAAAGTTGTAAATTTTAGCACTGATTGATTGACATATAGTGCCTAAATCTAACATAATTCCAGATGACCTAGAAGGGTGAAATCCAAATTTCACTTGATTTGGCCATTAGACTAACTATATTCAATGACTGATGTAATGAAAACAGGCCAAGTCAAGTCTAACCTACGTTAAGATTTTTTTTTTAATGTTATTTTGGTTCTATAAGTACATATTGGGATTGTGCATTTTTGTGGCGAAGCCCACAGCGAAGCATAATTTTTTTGTTGAACTCGGCTCTACTTTGTTTTTGGTGGGATTTTATATATACACTAACCACATTTAGCCTGTTTGTGTATCACGCGGTATTCATGTGAAACATTAATGAATACATATTATAATCTTCTTACTTTAATAAAATTAAAATTTTTATTATTAATTTTTATATCAATATCAAACTTTATACTCTGTGGTCAAATAGTCGCATAAAGTAGAGATGTGTAACTAAATTACTCGTAAATGCTGGCCTGGCAACAGATAAATGACAGATAACAGATAAATAGTTAAATTTAAATTTCGAACTACCGCTACTAAAATTTCATCTGCTATACAGTATACTATCAATATTTAATATTACGTAGTTATGGATTTAGTTTCAAATGAATTCTATATCATATTTCTATCAGTATGCAACAGCGAGTTCAGGTTTAACAAGCTATAGAGTGGCGTAGTGCCTCTTGAATCACCTCAATATGAGAGCGAGTGCAGTAAAATATTCATACTTTAAACCAGTTGTTTCCAAACTTTTCACTTGAATTTATCATTTTTTTTATATATTGAAATTTAAAAGCTATTCCTAAATTTGAGGTTCTCCTTTGCCAAGCTAAAAATGTCCTAGATTAACCGGAAAATTCAGAGCTCCTAAAAATGATACCGAATATAATTAAATGCTTTTATTTATAAGTCAAGTATTATGTAAAAACTTAACTTCGTCGACCAAATTCTAGGCTGTCGCATATAAAGCTGATGATTAGGCCGTATACAACTGCCAATTTTAGGGTCTCGCGCCTCAAAATGATTTAACACTTTGTTCTCAATGTGTATTTTTGACTATCTGTCAAGACATGGTCACTGAGAACTTGGAGCAATGAGAAAATTCCAAGTGAACACAATCAATAGTTCCGATCTTTTATACTGTTACACATTTTATCACGTTAATTTACAACTGTAAAACTTTGTGCGCGATGGAGGGAGAAGCGCCACAAGTTTATAAATACTTCTTACTGCACAGGAATATTGGCCAAGTATACTTATGTGTAACTATTTTTGTGTGTGAGTGTTATCTATCTCGGAGCAAAAGGAATACCATTTTTTTCTATATTTTGTGGTAATAACTATTTAGTATTGAAATTTTCTTAAATTAACTTTCAAGGAAGCTGTGAGCAAATCTGCTATCTTATAACAGAGTCTTGGTTGGCTGAGGATATTTACAACGGTGAGATATGCGATGATCGTTATGACATATTAAGGTGTGACCGCGACAAAGAAACGTCTACAAAGAAACTAGGCGGGGGAGTTTTAATGTGTTCTCAGAAAAAGCTACATATTAAGCAACAGGTGGAATGGACATGTCCTGGTGTAGAATCTTTGTGGGCAACTATTCCTCATAACACACTTAAAACTTATGACAATAGAGATCTACATATAGGTTTGTTTTATGCCCCCCCAGACAACCTTTTATCTCATAGACTCGAAGCCATAACAGTATGCCTCGCTAAAATATTCTCGACCCATCCAGATGACCATTTTATTGTAGCAGGTGATTTTAACCTATCAAACACAAGATGGACTGATCTTGGTCCTATACAAGAAAATTGTGGCTCAATTAACTTACAAAACGCAACAATTGAATTTACAGATTTATGTAATCTTAATGGTCTGGTCCAATTTAATAACATCGTAAATACTAAAAACAAAACACTTGACCTCATATTTGGTAACATACACATGGATTTAATTCATTCTCAGAATCCACTCGTCGCCGAAGACCCTTATCATCCTTGCTTAGAATTTAACTTGCCAAACATACAGATACGAAATTTCCCTCTGAAATCAAGTAATAAACCAAACTTTTATAAAGGTGACTATGGTAAAATTAATGATTATTTATCTAAAATTCACTGGGAAAATGTTCTAACTGCTTCAACAATAGATGATGTAGTTGATAAATTCTATAAACAAATATACAAATTTTACCTTTAATTAAAATTTTTATTATGTTTCCAAAGACGTCCGAAGTCCATTATAATGTGTACACGTGGCATTTAGGATTAGTCTGAATAACACAAAAAAAATCATTTCTTTTCCATATTTAACATGGATAATCGGAAATAGTTAGGAAGTAACTAAATTAATGCTTACTTGGATTTGATATTAATATTTGATTGATCTTGTAATTCGATAATAATTCTTTCTCTGTGTCTTCGATGTATCGAGAGATTCGATCCTCTCGTTACTCCGTCCTCGGAGAGTGTGATGAACGGCAATGGTCTAACAACACCCTTGCTGATACCTTCTGCTATCATTGATTGAAGTATCTAAAATATTTAAAGAATCTAAAATATTAACCTATAATTTAAGAGCTCTCTCTTTTTATATATCATTTTATTACTATTTATACAAAATTTTATTAAAATCGTATACTGTACTTTTTTGTCCTCTGAATTTTCAGCTCTAAAAATATTAGATACATTAACAGCATTGTAGTTTTTACAGTCATCCAAGTAACTGAATCCAAATTTCTTATTTTGTATAACATCTTGATAGCTCATGTCTAGAAAGCGTCCCATGAATCCAACATAGTTCATTGCAGCCTAGAAAAGTACAAAATGCTTTAATAAGCAAAGTATTGTAAATCTATTAGACTAAACCTATTGATTTTTCAGATAAGAGGAATTAGTTACCTCACGCAACCTTCCAGTCTCAGTGTTGATAACTAATTCACATCGTCTATTATTAGTTAAATTATTAATAGTTGTGAGAATATCGTTATTTACTGAGCACACAATTTTGTTTACTGAAATCAAAAATGTTATTATATATAAATAATAAATGTGGTATTTTTTATTATATGAGATTTTCTAAACACAATGTCTCATACCATCTAAAGCTGGAAATAGCTTATGTAAATGTGATTTTTCATCCATATCACTAACGCTGACGAAAATTCTACAATTCATATTTACACATATTGCAATCATCGCCAAACTTAATGCACTAATACCATTATCAATGAATACTATTTCTTCCGGCTGCAGTCGACCTCTTATTCCCTAAAAAAATGGTACAAAGAGTGTTTCGACTTAGAAATATATTAGAAATTATAATTATATAGGATCGTTTAAAAATTTATTTTTTTTACAAGTCTAAGTAACTTAAGTCATAAATAGATTTAAAAATCTATGTTTTTGAATTTAATAAATGACTACAATACGTTTTACACCTACCAAACAATAATATGCATACACATATGGTAAAGGAACAGTAGCAGCCTCTTCTAATGTCCAGTTATCGGGCACGGGCCATAGCAAATCAAAGTCTGGTTCAATTAATTTTGAATTTACTTTTTTAGAAGACAGTCCCATTACTCTGTTAGTTCTAAAATCAAATAAATATTATTAATAATTTTTTTTTCTTGTTATAAGTGAATTATTTATACTTAATACTTACCTTTTAATTAAACCGCTGAAATCCGTGCCGTACAATACATCATTGCTGTCGCCTTTCATTGGAAAACCGGCATATTTCATCTGGACAATAAATTGAGGTTATACAAACAGTTTTAATATTTATTTATACAAATATTAAAGTAATCCATAATACCTGAATTATTGATTTCGGCCTGATTATGTCCATGTTTTTGCCTTCTAAATCATTATTTATTTTTATTTCGTTCATATTAGGTGCCTGATTACTAAGAACACTATAATCTTCAATATTGGTGTAGTAATGTCCACCCCATTCGCCCTGTTATTTAAACAATAAATTCTATAGTTAATGGTTTAAGCAAATGTTAAATAAGATTATTATTTTTGAATTAATTAGGTCTTAAAGTTGTGCCACATATACTTACACCAAGAAGGGTATTAAAAGGTAAATTCTTTAGGAGTTGCTTATTGTACATATCATTTTTTATATCAAACTTCGGCGCGCAAGGGTCCAAAATCATAAATAAATTTATTCTGTTCCCGTAAACTTTTTGTAGACTTTTCAGGTAACCTAAGAAATAAGATGATAAAGAAATATGCTAACTGGAAAAATATTTGAATTTCTAATTTTATTATGTAATAGTTATTATTTACAAAGATATACCAGTAAAATCGCAAAAATGTTGTCCTTCATAAAGTAGCAGAATACGTTTGTTGTTGACAGATTGTAGATTGTAATATAAATCGTTTGTACAAGATGTATTGTTTTCCATTTTAACAACAACCCATTCGTCAGTTGTTACAATGTTTTCATTTTTTTTCAATAACACTAGTATGAAATCAGAATTAATATAAAATGATGTTATAACGTTGAAATAATTCGTATCTTTAATATATTTATCATTTTCCCGCTTTTCTAACGTCAAAATAAATCCTTTGGTCGAGATGTTGTCATATAATATCGACGTGTCCTAAAAAACAGAGAAAAAAATAGCAAAATTAAAAGGTATTTTGAGTTTTCTTTCTCTTAACTTTACATCTATTTATCATCTTTCAACTTTACGTCTATTTGCTAAGTTACTTTATAAAACAATTTATTGTTTAATTCAATCAACAACTGAAATGTCATATCCAATTGCAATCGCTAAATTATATTTAAATTTTTTCATAGAGCATAGCAAAATCGTACTTTTGAATTTCCTCTTGTTATTTGTTGTTGCCATTGATTAGCACATTGATACACTTAAGTATTCGACTAAACTGCCAAGAGTAATTACGAGGTCTCTTATATTTTCAACACAATCTATCCAAGTATTTTGCAGTGTATAAGTATTGATTTTTTTTCGTAAAAATACTTATGCATTAATTTAAATTCAGGCTTAAGGAATTGAATCAAATCTTGTTGGAAACTATGATGGTCATTTAAACTGTCAATAATTTGAATTTTATGTTGATTATCAATGTAAAAGAAAAACATAAAAAATTAAAACAATAATAAATAAAATTTTAAATCATATAAACAGCAAGGGACCTAAACAGAACCTTGAGGAACTCCCGACCTAGGACCTAGGACCAAGACCAGATTAAAATCCTCTAACGACAACATTTTGCATGTGAATTGATATGTACGTTTGCTTTAAACCAGCGCCATAGATTTCCCATATCGCATTGTAGGCAAGCTTTTTAAAAAGAAATTTGTTCTGAGTGAAAAAAAAATGATCCGAGTTCTGTCAAAAGCTTTTCGAAAGTCTGTACTGTCCTAACTCTATTTTTATCAAGATTTACAATAAGATAAATTGTATACATAACTAAATCTGTTGCTGTTCATTAATTATGTTAGTGTAGTTCAGGACAGATAATAATATGGACTTATTAGGACTATGTTGAGTATAAGTACTGCGAAAAGTTTTGACAGAGCAGGAAAAAATAATATCGGAAGATAGTTCTACTCTATTCATTAAAATATTTTTAATGGACAGGGTAAAATACGAGCTGTTTTCTAAATTTTAGGAAATATTCTCTTTTAAGTTTATTCATAATAGACACCATGCCTATTGAACGTAGGACAATTGGTCATATTATTAACACACCCTATCCTCACGTATGTGTTTAAGTAGTTTCATCAATTCAAAGCCTGTGTTCTTTCGTGTTTGTTTGCGTATTCACCACCAAACCTAGGAACTTCTACGGTTGCCCCTTTATTTTAAAAGTATTATATTACCTTTATTTCTGTCAAAGCTCCATAAGTAAGCACTATATCAAGAGTAGTGGAAACACTTTTTTGATTATAAGCTTCAGTTTTATTATCTAGTGAATTAAATTGAATGTTTATAAGAAGCTTAGTTGAGAGTTCTTTGAGAACTTCTGATATGAGATAAATCTGCGGCGAACTTAGTTCTGTTATGTGTATGTCATTTGTCAATGCTACGTCGGCAATTAACTGCATATTTATATGTAATGCGATATTTAACTGAAAAAAGAAATATTTAGGTAATTATTATATGAATAATTATACATTACATCAAATCCAATTTTTAGTTTAATATAATTTAACTAAAGTACATACGTCAATTTGATTTTTCTGGAAATGACTCCAAAAATGTTTAGTTTCAATCAAATTAAGTTCAGTTTGATCTGGAACTTCATGGTTAAATGCAATGTTTTGAAGTTTAACACCTCCACTTCTAAAATAGTAGCAAATTAAATACTATATCTTTTCCATTAAATAATATTATAATTCATATTTACCTTACTGTACCAAATATATTTTTTGCTTTATAATAAGTGAATCCATTGATGTTGGACTGATGGTATTCCTTTGAATGTTCGGAGACGTCAATTGTTAGGTTTTCAATAAGATTTACTCTAGATATTCCATTATTTTTATCGGCAAATATATTGATCTGTATCAACCCATCAAGGAACGTAATCCAGTCACCAGTCCACTTGACCAGAGCTTCGGTGCAGTCAGCAGTAAGTGAGTAAAGAGACCTAAATTTATTTCTGCAATGGGCCATAATATAATAATTATTACCCATCCTTCATTTGCATCAGAACCTGTCCTAATTTTTGCTGATTTGGGTGTTGAGTTTGTGGATAAATTAATACATGATTGTGAAATTTATAGGTGCAAATTGTGTGTGCTAGGCACAATACATTGAGTTGAGCATAAGTGCATGAAACCACAAATAGTTAGTAAATAACATACTTAATTTAAACAGATAGTCAAATTTGATTATAATTATTATGAAAATAACATTATTTAGGTATCTATTTTGTAAATGGTTATAATTTTATTACTATGTAAAGCGGGGTGGACTAATTTGTAAATAAATTTGTACATACTTATACATATGCTGTCGATAGGTTAGATATTTATATATGTCCTCTTCATATAAAGTTATGTCACTTTTGAGGTTTGTGCTATGACTGTCTATGGCTCTTGTGTCTCGGTTATCGATTACCTCAATTGTGCCACTCATTACTATTTTTTTTTCACACAGAACCTAAAATATTCAATGGATCTGCTTATTTGAAAACTTCTGGGATATCTACAATTGTGAAAGTCTGACTACTTATGATATTCTCTTTTGTCAGTGCTACTTTATATTGATCTAAGAGCAGTTCGTACATAAATCAAGAGTCATTAATCAACATGTCTGAAGTAATCTAAATCACTAGTTACTTGGGAAAGGGGACGGACACACCAAGGGGATGGACCCGTCTCATGTCAGGGAGACTGCGCTCCGTACAGTAATTAAAATACCGCTGTGATACGATAATAACCTCTCTTCTTTCATATATGGATGAATTTATCTAACAGTATGTTACCTCAAATTTGCCTTCAGTCTTGGTGATATAAATGCTAAGATTAAGTAGCTTTTGAGGATTCACATTAATCTGGCCAGTGAATTTTAAATCTGTAAATTTGACTGATACATCTCTATAATCCATTTTCATTGACATCGCTAATGTTTCCCACGTCAGGACAAGCAGTGCACTCTCGGGAAAAACGATGGTATCTGTTACAAAAAAATAATTAAAACACGAATTAATTTTTTAAAGGGTATTATTTATAGGGCGGCATAGTTTGCACGGGTAGTTATATAACCTAATTTTTTCGAAATTGAATTTGTTTTGTGGTGATCTCATGTTTGTTTACACATTAAGAAATACTATAACTCTGAAACAGCATGTTAGACTACTACTAGCCAATATCGAAATATATTTAATAGTTTTTAAAACACCTACTAAAAGACAGATTTTTAAGCAATTATTAATGTTTTTCGAAAATTTAGAGAATATATTGATAATAATGAACTGGAATATGGATCTACCTAAGTTTAATCTATTTGCAATATGCTAAATAGAAAATTTCTTATATTACGCCTTAGCAGACTTTACAATATTGAGTCGCTACGTGAGAATTAACATTTAAGACAGATTTTATTTTACTCTTACTAAAACTATTGAAGAAACCTGTGTTTTATGCACTTCAGCTGAAACAAAGGTTTCCCTAGTTTAGCTGAAGATGCTTCCTTTTTATGCTTTCTAATATATTTTGGCCAACCGTAATATAGATAATAAGATGAATGTAGTTCTTTTGGACTAAATAAATGTT
>JAOPUB010027347.1:0-11535 GCA_027564055.1 Neptis clinioides
CGTAATATTCTTAGATATTATCTTTCTACGTACTTTTGAGAAAACATGAACAATATATTTGAGATTTTAAAAACAGGCATAGAAATGAACCAAAATCCGTCTTTAACAATAAAATAAATATAAACGTCTGCATGTTAGTTTATTGTTATGTATTCTCTTCGGAGCAACAGATTAAAGTAGTTTTTTAAGAAACAAAAACTATCTCGGAAAAAGCTCAGCTTATTTTACAGGAAAATAAAGAATATTTATCAAATTAAAAATAGAAATGTGAGTGATAAAACGGTATGCATTCTTACAAATTGTATGTATGTATAGTAGAGATATTAAGGAGAATTTAATGAGCTTGTTCCTTATAAAACAAATAATAACTAATCTTGTTATAAATTTTGTTAGTTTCTCAATTTGTATATTTGTACACATTTTACACATGTAAAAAAAACAGTTGTCAATAAATTAAGCTATTTACCTCAGCGAAGTGAGTTAGGGTTGACTTGGTTAGTATATTTTTAAAAAGTACCTGGGGCAGATATTTAAAATGCAGAGTAGAAATCTAATTTTTAAAACAGAAATGTTGTTATCCGCTTGGTAAAAATATTCCATTTAACTATTTGTTCTTTTTTGGTTTCATCCACGCAAAAACCGCAATACATGTTCTCGTATTTTATAAAATTGTCCCTTACACACAACACTTGTTCAGGTAACCGTTTTTGCGAACTCAGTGAAGTGGCAACACCATACGGCACCGAATACCAAATTGACGGGTTACTTTTAAACATGTGTTCCGATTTTTTTCGATAGATTAAACGTTGGGACGATTTTAACGGTTTTTGATCAGTAAAAATATTTTATGGGTGAATAATAAATATACAGAATTTTTGTTGAAAATTGCCTCCAAATTATCTTGTCAGGACAAATCTATCAGTTTTGAGAACAGAAGTTTCTTAATGCATATTTAAAGTAATAAAAAAATAACGTAATTAACTTGAAACGTGATTAAAAAATGAATTTTTTATGATTTTTGAGCAAAACTTAAATAGGCCGCCTTTGCATACCTTTATTATCATGTTTTTTTTTGTAATATCATGTTTTATTTTGTGTGCAATAAAGACTTTCTATCTATCTATAAATTCAGAATATTTTACGTACCTATTTTAAATTTTATTATTTAACAGAACCTTTAGGCTCTTAGCTCATTTACTAACAAATAAAAAATACATAGACAAAAATATTAGTAATATTTCCATTATGGGATAATCCAATCCAAATTATTAATAAATGCCTAATTTGCATTGATAATGGATTGCATTAAAGGGAAAATAATGTTGATTTTAAAAAATGGATATTTTATTTAGCTTCAAGAATTATTATCAAAAATAAAAAAAATAAGTACCTGAAAAACATAGGGATTTCTTTTTTTATTTTGAATAAAAAACTAATAAAAATAAAATACATTATTGTTTTATCAAAAAGCGTACAATATAATATATTGATATAAATTCAAATTAAATAGCTAAGAAAAAGAATTCTCTAAATCAAACCAAACCAAAGGAGGAGCCTTTTAGATCTGATTTGAATATCTTTCCATTTTCCCATGCAATTTATTAATTAGTGCAAAATAATATATTCAGCAATAACCATAATATCGCGACACATGGTGTGGTGCGACACGGCGTAAATCAAACGCGATTTATGCCGGTCGAGTTAGTTCTGTGCACATTTGGAGTAAACTGTAAACTTGTAATGATATATGTACGAGTATCTCTGCAAAGAGAATTTGATATGGTACGTTTACCATACATTATTGCGGAATACAAATTAAATTGCAACGCCACTTCGTGTTAGTTTTACAGCAATTTATGCAACTATTACTATTTACAATCATGACCTATTCATAGAATACAAGTTACAATCTGAAATAATAATTTATACTCAACACACTTATATAGGTTATAGTATACTATCGTCATCTTTACTTGATCCAAGATATTCACAAATATTCATAACTTCAGTTTTTGGGATCTTCTACAATTTTTGTTTACTACTACTACTACTTTTTGTTTTCTTAAGTGATTAAATATCACTTGCTATAACGGTGAAGGAAAACATCGTGACTCCTGAGAGTTCCCTAAAGTTCTCAAAGGTGTGTGAAGTGTGCCAACCTGCACTGGCCCAGCGAGGTCTAGCTGATTTTACAGGAGTTTCTGGGGCTTGGTGAGATATTATCTGAAAGTTAACTACCTAAACCTACTTTTCACTTGCTTCTCGATAGACAACGTTTTAATCTCGATTACTCTTGTCGTACTGTCCCAGATCTATAGGAACATAATTAATAAACAATATGAGCAGTGAAAGTATTCTTCAAATTAATCATAAGTTTAAATATAGGCTAAAATTGAAGAGTCAAAATATTTTTGCTCGTACTATCACATTAATTATGATATTATAAGTAAACGACATAACACAATATGTGTATTAATTTAAAAATTCTAATGTAATCTAATTGCTTGCCAGAACTTAAAAGTTCTCAAGAAAAAAAAATTCAATTTTTGTGTTGTTTACGAGAGTAGATAGCAATAATAGAACAAAGTTCATTCACTTGTTTATTCCATTTCCATCTGTAAATACAGCCGATAAGTATTCTAATGAAATTGGTGCCAATAACTTTCAGTAAATTCGGGCAAAGTCCTGTTTCACAGATGCAAACTTTCGTTAACAGATCGTAAATAAATTGTTCGAGCGTTCAACTTGCGCGTACAAATTGTATCTTTATTATCATTTATAAATAAACTCTTATGTGAAATCGATGTGTATGGTCTTTTACGTTTACGACAATTTATTCGAAGGTAAAGATTTGCTAATTTCATGGCATTGTACAAATAAAGGAAATGACCCAAATCAAAAGGTAAGACTATGTTTTCCACGCTCTTAGATAGGCAAGGTAAATGAAGTTATTGTATTGGATATTAACAAACACATGCTCTTACATCTCTTACAGATTTGAGGTCGTAATTGGATAAAATCACTAGACAGTCTCTCTAATCAGTTGAATGTGCTTATATAATATTTTAGAGTAAGTTGGATATTTTTGAAATAATCTAATAGAAATTATTTATTTCTAAATTTTTCAAGTGTTGCCATGGCATAATGTGTTAACTTTTGTATTTAAATAATAGTTTTGCAACATTTTGTGTTATTTAATAATTATATTTATTATATTAATTATTTGTCTACCCTCCCGGTTTCGTTCGGAGGAAATTTATCATATGTTTAAATTTAAAATTACCTTATAATTTTCGAACTACCATACAAACTTTCATACTCTATTCTAATCATTTAAAACTTTTTTTTATACGATAAAAGGTAGCATATGTCACTTTTTACACTCTAGTACATATTAATACCAAATTTCATTTAAATCGGTTCCGCACAAAATATTAAAGACTAGCCGACCCGTCCCTACCACGCATTTACGATAAACCGCCTGTAGAATTCTTATGAGCAAAGATTTATTCCTTTTTTTTTTAAAATGAAAGTCTCCCCATATCATCAGCTATCTATCAATGAAATATCGGTTCAGTTGTTCCAGAAATTAGCCGGAAAAAACAGACAGACAGGCAAAAATTAAAAATAAAGCTGTTTGTGGTGTATGTAAGATGTATACTTACATCTCAGTGCACTTAGTAAAAAGCCGATATTTTAATATTACAGACACTCCAATTTCGTTTATATGTATTGATGATATTTAAAAAAGGGTGTTTTCTGAATGTTGGATTCTTTAGCAAATACTGTAACAATGTTAATTAAACCTTTAACAGCTCAACACCCAATAAGGGCATGTTAGGAGGTGAATAGTTAAACATCGAAGTAGATTTAGGTTTAACTGAGCAATTCAAACAGATCTATTTGACCGCTTTGTGTGAAGGTGATTGCTTTGAGAGTTCTGTCCAATACCTTCGTCTCGTACATCTATCACTAATATTGTCAATTACTCTCTCTGATGACCATTGCCACTTATAATCATATTAAAAAAATATATATTTGATATGTTAATAAATCAGAGAGCCGATAAACATTTATGACTGATGACTTTGCTTTAGAATGGCTTACTTCCATTGACTAGATGTTCTACATTCTCTATATCGGTAGACCGGCGGCAGTTTGACAAGTACTTTGTTAGATCGATTATTGACTTTAATGTAATGTAAATTTAAGATTACATGTTTTGATGTGTTACATATTTGAGAGATGTAGATGAGAGTATACATGAAATAAAAGATCTTTTTCAATTTGCCCGTTGATTCTTGTGCCCCAGGTAGTGCTGAACTTTCTTTCATAGTCTTTATTGAACAATATTTCTTATACTTACATTAATACACGAAATATTTATGTTATTTTTATTGCGATTTTATAAATTCTCATTACATTTTAACTTCCCTGCTAAGAATAACGTTATATTATCGCGTACACGCCCTCGGCATACAATACTGGGTTTCATATTTCATAGCTGGCTTTAAGTTGGCAAGGAAAAGGGAAAAATGTCAAGAAATATAACACAAATGAACCATATAAATCAGTAATTCTCAAAGTCGTCTATATCGACCCACAAATGCAAGGGTCGCTGATCGGAAGCACATACATATTTAACTAATTTTCTGAATCAATCCTTCATGTTTATTTCTGTAATATAATAAATAAGAGTAAGATATTGGTGTCCAGGTAAAAGAAAAAATGGGGGCCAGTGATAAAAAAAGGGGTAGGTATGATATTCTTACATAAATTGCATGTAATAGAATCGTCGAGAAAATATGGAGATAGAACACAAAAGACATTAAATCACTCCTATTTTGATTTTACAAATTATTAAATTTGATAATATGAAATATGACAAAAGCGAATAACATGCTAAGTAGTCAGAAAATATCAAATGGTC
Source organism: Neptis clinioides (assembly GCA_027564055.1). Taxonomy (NCBI): domain Eukaryota; kingdom Metazoa; phylum Arthropoda; class Insecta; order Lepidoptera; family Nymphalidae; genus Neptis; species Neptis clinioides. Next base: position 4,931 of record JAOPUB010027347.1, read on the forward strand.
TATCTACAAATTAATAACACGTTAAGAGGTCTACGGTTTGAAAACCTCTGATATAAATCAACAGGTATGTTCTGCGAAAATTTCACAATGAGGTCGTAATCCTGACTTTTAGTAATTTTGCACGTCGATTGGACCCTATTCCAATGCATTCGATTAGGCACGTTTCTGACCCGATTCTGCGTACTTTTATTTGTTATTGAAACGTTCCAACTTGTTTTGGCTTCGACGAACAAAGATGTTTCTTTTTTAGGGTTCCGTATTTTAAAATAAAAAAAAGAACCTTAACTTCATCATTTTCTGTTTGTCTGTCTAAGAAAAAGCCTAACAGTTATAAAGAGTTTTAAACCAGACACTCAATAACTAAAAGGTAATAAAAAAATATCAATCAAAAGAAATCCGTTTATGTAGATTTTGATACTTGCAAATTGTTAAGGTCCTAATACATCCTATTAAATACGTAGACCTAGAATTATGATTCTAATCAATAATTATAAATGGTATTCATTTTGGTAAGAATCAATATACTATGCTATAACTAAAGAAAGAAAAAAATGAAAAAAAAGCTACGCATCAAAATTTTTGTGCTAATTGTTAACCTTATCTACATCAATGTGTCCTTATACAACTGATTTTCAATGGCAAAGTTAAGATTTTTCTAAAACCCAGATACATCATCGATTGCCATACCGACAGACTGTTGAGCAAACTCTACTCCTCAGATTTCACACAACTCTAAGAACTTTTGTGAACTTTCAGGAGTGCAGGTTTCCTCGCGATGTTTCTCTTCACCGTTATAGGAATTGATATTTCATTTCTTAAAATATACATCACTCAGAAAAGTCAGAGGTATGTGCCCAGGATCGAACTTGGACCTCTCGAGTAAGAAATTAAGTATTAAGCACTAGGCTAATCACCGCTATAAACCCAGATTATACCGAACCATTTATGCGCGAGTCCGTCTCGTACTTGATCGAATTTCGGGCTTGGCACAACCAGCTTTATAGTTTTTGAAGTTTTTACAGCGTAAGCGTTTGCTAGTTCTATGTCTTTATTACGGAGTAGTACTTTACATTTATAAGCTCTCTTAAACTCTAGTCTTGAGAAATATACAAGTAGACGAGATTTTAAAAATTCAGAAGGAACATTTCTACTGAATCCTAAATATGGTTTTATTGTCTAGCTCCCAGAGTTTCGTATTTATACTAAGTAAGTACGAAGTTGCTGTGATATAATATCAAAGCTGTATGCATTTACATTTTAAAAATTTTATATTTATAAAATATACCTACCCTAACCAAAAAATACAAAATATAGGTTATCGGAAAGGAAATGAAACGATAGTTTTGGATTTAGATGTAGTTGAGAGGACTCTTCTTTATGGTGCCAAAAAATATACTTAATTTACGCAAATTTAATTAATGCAACCACAAATTTCTGCTTATCCGAATAAAAATTTTAGGTAACGTTAAAAAAAATTAAAGTTTTTTTTTGGCTCTAATATAGGATGATATTTATATTAGAAAGGAGTTTTAGTGTAATCTTAAAAAATGCGCGCTGTCAATACTATTAAACAATAGCAGCGTGCTAAAGAACCTTATGTAACGTTAACGACTTAATAGCATAGTCCGAAGATTGTGATCCAAGTGCAGTTTTAAAAAAAATCTCATTTTACATAAGCTTTTTTAAATCACTCTCCAAACTACCGATGAACTGCTAGAGACAGGCTTATAAGTTGTTTTAAGAATACAAAAATTATTACAAGTATTGCTAGCAAAAATTGTAATAAAATTATGAATGGTGTCAAAAGTTATATAAATTGAGTTCCACAGATTTATTTTCGAGGTAATTCACCTAGAACGTTATTCGTTTACTTAACAATATTATAAGAGCCTTAAATTGTTAACTCAAATAATACCAACCAAATATAAAAGCAAAATTAGGGAAGTGCTCTAAGTAGATTAAAAGTTCACAATAGCGGTACCGAATGGTATTGAATGATCAAAATGCGCATAAATCTTTAAATTTACCAGAAACCGTGCAAGTAAGTTTACAAGAAAGAATTTTAAGTTAGGGTTTCTGTTTTTGTTTAGTTTACTCTGCAAGTTTAAACGTAATGTTGTCACATGCGTGAAGTATGTTCTGTGAAGTGTTGGTAAGATTTATGTTCTTAAAACAATGCATAGTACTTGGGCTTTCTTTTCTTTTGAAAATGTTTATGAGATTTTTTAAACCTCAATGAGTTATTGTTCTATATACGTTCTATATCGGATATACAGACATATAAATGTAAAAAAAATATTCTCGATTAACTTAAATGTCTTTAACTAATTATGTTAATCTAAATCTTTATAATTGTTATTTTTGAATTACTTAGGACTAATAGTTAGTTCGCACTGAAGTATTCCGTCGCATTGGATTCAGATTGACGTAACTTAATTTTTTAATCCTCTCAGCAAAACTTTCTCAATGATACCCATAATATAGATGTGCAACAATCAAATTGAAAAAAATCATTCTGCCTTCATGGACCATTCTACATATTGTTCTATTCAGAACTCTTCATCATTCAAAATTGCAAATTACATAGAAGTTTTAAATATTAAATTTATTTGTCAATTTATCAGTCATATCATCATAGAACATCTTTAAGTGTTTTCTTTTTTATATTAGATAATATCTCGTTATTATATTTTAAAGTTAATGGCGACAACTAATTTACGACAAAAGCAAATTATTCTTAAATTAAAAGAACTTAGATTTATATCGTAGGGCAGGTTCCTAGCTAGTAAATTAAACTAAGTTTTAGTAAAAAGATAAATTATTGTAATCTTTTGAATAAATTTATAAAATAAGTCAATATGTTTTCAAAACATTTCAGCCAAGACCATCATAAATCATAAAAATGTAATAAAATAGCGATACATCAATTAGGTGGACGTTCCCTTTTTGATATAAAATAATATTGCTCTTTACTACACGTACCGAAGCAAGATCGATTACCTTTTATTACAGGTACGGTACAAATTAGCTCCATCAAATTTATTGGTACCTAAATCCTCGTTTTTTAAAGATTACGTGTATATAAACTGGATGTGAATATTTGATGTGTATGTTAACTTTACTAAAATGAAGTTATTTTCGACGTAGATATATAGAAATCAAACTTTACTTTTTTTGTGCTGCATATTATATTTAATTTAATAATAATTCAGTTATTTACAGAAAATTAATACATTTAGTACAAGGTACAAAGATTAACTACTAATAAATTGGATTATTCAATGTAGTAACATCATAACCTAATTATTATTTATTTATTATTTTACTTCTCCTATTTTATTTTATTAAGTTTCTTTGCGTATTTTCTAAGTTCATAAAACTAACAAATTAAAATCCGTCTCTTGTCTTTTGAAATAAAACAAGAACCATCTACGAGTTTATTTAAAAAGAAAATAAAGTTACTATTTCTTCTTTGAAGTAATTAAATAAACTAATGGTTTTCTTTTCTGTTGTACAAATAAAAAAGTAATTATAATATTGCATTAGGTATTGAAAAAAACTTTTTACAATTTAAGTTTTCAAAAGTCATTGACCTTTACAAGCTTTATAGAAGCCAACAAGGTGTGAATCATACAAATCAGTACAATAGTATATTGAAATCGTGCCCGAAGAAGCCATACTAGCTCTTAGTGAAATTAATCTTTCCTATGGGTTCATGTAACCAGGATTTATTTGTATACGATTTATTGAACTAAAGGGAGAAAAAAATACATTAACAGACCTTCATAAATATTAGGTAAAGCGTAGTTAACTTAACTGACTAAATTATGTTTAACCTAGAGTTTAAGAAAAAACGTAAAAAAATGTACTTTCATGATCTTTTATTATTAATTCAATAATTTAAATATAATAAATGAACAGTAAAAAAGCTAACTTTTGCGATGAAGTCTAATTTTAAATATTGTAAGATCTTATTCACAAACAAGTCAGTAATTTAGGGAATTTATCTAGTAATTTAGGGAATTTATCTATTAAAAATCTTGATTTCATTATATTTTCTATAGTAATTGTTAGTTAACAGTAGCTAAATAAGTTACTTCGAGATTAGTATCGTTTGCTAGACTCTTTATTTTCTCTAGACATTTGTGTTATTTTTTAACCGTGTTTTCTATAATACTAAGTACAAAGATCATAATATGTTTGTTTATATAGAAAAAATTATGTGAGACGATCTTTATGGGAAGCGATTATCTCGTGAAGAAACCCTAATTCGTCACTTAGATATATTATGAAAAAAGAATCCATAAAATCTATCATGACATACTCATTTATTATTTTTAATAGTGCAATAAATCATCTTTATCTTCAACGTTTCACTTTATAACAAGATAAAGCTTTCCTCTAAAGTATAGTAACAAGAAAAAGGCTGTTGAACGTTAACTTTAAAGCAAAACCCATCAAAGTTTATCTCGATCGAGATTTTGATAAGAAACTCTCACTTTATGTTTTAGCGCATTGTTTTAAAAATCAATTTGGTGATGAACTAAAGTTTAGTTCGAGTTTTTTTATTACACAGATTCTATTTAGATATTATTAACGATTTGAACACTTAATTAACTTATAGAAAGTTAATTTTCATAGCTCTGTTTAGTAACTAGGTTTACTACTATATTATAATATCTTAAAAAGACTGAATGATAAACTGCCTTTTAATGTAAAATGTAATGATATTGTAAAATATCCATGTAAAATTATTTTAAACAAACTAAAAATTAGACATAGAGACAAATAAATATTGAATTTTAAAATAAATGAGGTTAAAATAGTAATTAGTTAAATGATAATATATAAGTATTACGATATTAAAATAAACAAAATTATAAACACATTAATAAAAATTAGTATGACTAATATGAATTGGATTAAAATAAAAAAGAGATAAATAAATATGTTAATAAAAATGAGATTATTAGAAAAAATTAAATTATGATGACAATATACCTTTTTGACTCTTTAATTCAGAAGTCATCCAAACAACCTTGAAGATTGATTGCAAGTTTTTATTAATATAATATTTGAAAATAGATAAAAAAGGTAATAAATGGTATTTTTATTACAAATAGTGGTAAGTTTATTTAAATGAATACTTAAATTACGTTAATGGTGATGAGTTTAATCATGATCATTTTACCACCCCTGGTATTTATTTCGTTCGATAATTACATTTTGAACTTATATTTGAAATTGGGAATTGTTTTATTTTCTTTCCACTGACTCTTGTTAAAATATTTTCACAAATATATAGTATATTTAATAAATATTAAAATAAATTTTATTTTTCTGGGACGATAAGCATATGAAAGCGGCCCAAAAGGATACATTGATACTGTAAGTTATCGTACTGTAAGTAATCTTCAATATTTTTCGAAATATTTACTCTGTGTATCGATGAACTTTAGGAATTGGTCTGAGAAAAAAATTATTAGGCGACATTTTTCTAATAATTTTAGCACAATTATAAAACAATGATTCTTGTTTGTGATTTGTATGAAAAATCTAACAAAAGAATTAAGTCAAATAGTGTATATTATAGATGTATAAACAGACAAACGAAGATTTCCAAAAGCCAAAATTGACATGTCAGTACAATACAAACTAGCCCCAATAATTCACAATGAAGACTAATTGTGCGGGGGTTACGTCCAAATTAGTTGTGGGGTTGAGCTTGACACTTAGACAAATAATTCTACTGGAGATTGAATTTATGGGTTTATTATCTTATCTATAATTACGTTGCTTAAAAAGAAACTATTAGTTTTAATGATTTAACTACATTATTGACCCTTTAAAATGCATTAACTTACACCCATACTCAATGAGTAATAAATTGAATTGCTTACATGATACTAAACAAAAAATGAAGTTTTCCTTTGATTTATTGTGACATTTAACAATAATGGAAAACTATACGATATAAAAAGCCAGGTATCGAATTTATAATATTTTATGAATGGAAAATGTAGCGTTATGATTAAACTGTTTTTTATTCTTCGATGTGACGGTAAAAATAATATTAATTCACAGAAAAGTCCTTATACTCATCTAAATATATAAAAAATATATACATAAATATTAATGTGAAGAAATAGTTGGACTATCTGGATATATGTGATCTGGAAGTGAGTTCCAGAGACGGGCTGCAAGTACGGCAAAAGATCATAAACGCTTGAATGTTATATAATTATATTAATTGACACAGAATCCAAATTTAATATTGTGCATAAAGAATTCAAATTTCTAATATGTAATCCAAAATATTTGAATAATGTATCGAAAATAGATATCAAGTTTTAATTTTCTAAACACAAATTTGAATTTAGAATTCATAATCTGTAGATTCAAATTTAAATCACTGATAACAAAAATAACCTAGATTGACTCCAAGGGGCTGGGTCGACTTTTAAGGGATCCATATGAATGATTAGGGTTTAAATCAAATCATATCGAAATATTTTATTTCAAATAGGATTTTTACAAAGTACTTTTGAAACGTCAAAATTGGTCCGTCAGTCAGTTCGTCTGAAGCTAGGGCCAGTTCGGGGAGC
>JAOPUB010027562.1:0-11533 GCA_027564055.1 Neptis clinioides
CGTCGCAAGTACGCATCTATTATTCAAAATTATATTTTCGTTCCTTTTGCAGTAGAAACGCTTGGGCCATGGAGCCGAAGCGCAAATACATTTTTTAAAGACGTAACACCACGTCTGATCGCTTCTACTGGTGACAGGAGGGCTGGTCATTCTTCATCCAAAGAATTGGGATTGCAATTCAGAAGGGAAATGCAGCTAGCATTCTTGCCACTATTCCACGCGGACAAGACTTACACTGCAATGGTTAGGTGAGTACTCACTTAGTTAGTTTATAATAGGTTTCATTTTGTGCTTTTTTACTTTAGTTTTAAGGTGTCGTGTGACATAGGTACTTAAAAAAATGCAGAAAGTCAATGAGATTTATATGAAAATTAGTCTGACAATAATTTCTATTAAATTAAATATCAATTTTTTAATCACATAAATATAGATCTGACCTAGAATACGCAAAGGTCACTACTAGACCCTACCTACAGGGAAACTCGGTTCCCGTGTGTCTGTTATTGGCCATTATAGTAAAGATCGCAGACGGAACTAACAATACGGACACACAGCATGCTCACAATAAATATAATTAAAATTTTTCTTCCAACACATTAATCCGAATTCAAAGCCAGTACTTAGGTATCCAAATAAGATAAAAAGAATAAATAGAATCTAATAGAATAAGACATCGATTTCCTGTAAACTAGTTTTATTTAATTTTAGTTTATAAACTACATCTAACTCTAACATGGGTCTAACATGACTGTGACACGACGGAATAAACTAAATTTAGATTTAGGAGTTCTAAAAAAGTAATTTTAGTCAACCTTAAACAAACCTGAAATATGTTAAATGTCTAATCTACCATGAAAAGATTAGACTAGAAGTTTTTAATAAGTTTTCGATTAAAATTATTTTTTCTCCGTGTATCCGGTAAAAAGCAGTTTCGATTAGTTATTTAAAAAAAAGAGACTATCAATTCGTTTGTATTTTTTTATGTTTCTTTAGATCTCCATCATATGCAACGATGTGAAAACTTTTTTTGTAGTTTATAGGATATGGTTACAGATTGATCCCTTTTTGTTAAAACCCAGTTCTGATGATGGCCTACTGATGGATAAAGAAGAAGTACTCAAGAGTTATATGCAGACGTATACCTAATGCCTTTGATAGTTTTAGAAGGGATTAATTACATTTTGTGAAGTGGAAGTGAAGAGTAAGATCACAAATAGCCATATTATGGTGTAGAAAGTTGAGCAACTATTACGCTAAAAAATTAAATGAATACTTAACTTGTGTATATTGCCAGTAGACTCTTAGACCTTCCGGCTTTATTTACCATTTGTTCGAAGACACCGGAAGGTATGGTCTGGAACTCAGGCATCATAAACTAGTCATGTTTAGGTTTAATGGAATTGACTTAAAGTTTAGTTTAAGCTTTTTAAGACATTTTTAATAGTAGTATTTGTCCGTCTGTCTATAGCGTATCTCTATACCGTGAAAGTAATTGGGATCTTTTGTCTGATTTTTAGTTAAATTTACTTTTAATCGATACAAGTGCTTCCTCAATAATAAATATTAAAATCTTCTATATATCTGTTTTTAGAACTGGAACTCTCCAAGTTAATTCCAAACGGTAATTTCATTTACAATTTGTATTCCATCTAATTATAGAAAATGTTTCAAAGTTAATCAAAAGATTTAGCCTTATTTCGGCAATACCATTACGTTTATGAGCTGTTTATTATATCACGTACTTAAAAGCTTTCATGAGATATAATAAAATGTTTATTAACTGAAAGAGTATTCTCAACCATAATGCCATTGAGACCAATTAAAAGACCAAAAATGTAAGTTTCTTTCGTCAAGAGATGCTCCATATTTTACCCCAAGATACGGAAATAGACACAAGCAATAAATTTAAAACACGACAACAAGAACCAAACCAAGTTAATGAATGAATGTTTAGAATAATTTGCATTTTCAAATTATTTCCAGTTATCTGTTGTTGATGTTATTTTGGTCATAATCCGAGAACTTAGACAAGCCAAACCAAATTAAAGTTTAAAATCTACAAAAAGATTCTATCTATAAAGATTATAGGTAACCTATCTTATATATTTTTTTAAAACCGGAATTAAAAATTAAGAAAACTCGGACGAGGATTTTTCATAAAAAACATATAGCGTATATTATGCTTCAGTAAATAATCTAGATAATTGTAGGTAGTAGATGATAAGGTCTAAATTATTTAACTGAAAACATAAGTGTAGATCTTGAACTTTCTATCCCTCTCGTGATCTTTGCAACCTATTGTAGAAATCTTTGTTTGACTTTTCGCGGTCTATATTTACCTAAATGGAATTAAAAAAGTTAAACTAGGTCAAGCGTCCCTCGACAGTATTGAATAAATTTGGAGGTAACAAACCGCATTGTAAATAGACACAAAAATTCAATTATCAGCGGAAAAAGTTTTAATTATTGTTTTCAGCAAAACTTTTGCATCTTATTAAGTATATTCGTGGACAGGAACATAATTCTGAAAAATGCTTTTATAAAGTAAGAATGGCTATCATAAAGGAGAATAATTATTTTATTAATTTTAGCATCTTCTAATAAATATTGTAAGAATAACCTAAGTTTTCTGAACTATACATACTTCCAATATATTTTGTAATAATATGTAACAGAATGGGAACTCCTGAATGTTCCTGTAATTTCTTTAAACGAACTGCTGCATGACATGCAAGATAAATATTATTATAAAACCACCTATTTTTATTAAAAAATATATATATCTAGAGATCGACAATCTTTAGTATACAATTCATTACTTCGACATAAAGATAACTTGTACATTAAACACTCTGTTAAAGTAATTAGAAAGTTTGGGCCTCCATAACTGAAAATTTCGCCATCATTCTTAACTTTCGCTTTTCACGAGTAAATTATTTACTTAAAATTAATTGCCTCCATTACATTTCATCCGCGTTATTTTCTTATCTTATTACTCTTAATAAAAAGTTTTTATATGAAAGAAAAATTGGAATAATGTGTTTTTAGAACTGAATTAGAAAATGCATCGAAAACTTTTTATTTCACTGACGAAAGTTCTATGTAAAAGTTTCTTAGTTTTAAAAGATATGTTTATGAGTATTTACACTAAAATTTCAAGTAATCAACTATTATTTTAGTTTAATTCACTTTTAAAACATCCTTGTGTAACGATAAGATTGTCCGTCGATATGAGTGTACGTCCTCATAGGAGCGCGATCCGAACTCAACTGAACTCTGAACTTGAACAGCCGCCCTTATCACAATCACTGTTTATTCATTTTCAAAAAAAAATGTATTATTTATAAAATTAACTGCATTATAAAGAATAAATTAAATACTCTTGATCTGTTTTACTTTCTCAATTACATTCAAGTCAAATTAACGGGAAGATCAAACGTTCCTTCACTTTTTTCTTAAAAGGTTGAACGAAATTTAATATTTTGCATTTTTTTGAATCGTTACTAAATTTTATTTATATTTAACTAGCGATATAGTGCAGGTTCGCACCCGGCAGTATCCCTAATGAATATAATTAAACCTATATTTTTTTACAAATCAGTTATAGACACTTAGGTTTAATGAGATGATTTTGGAGGCTTTTTTTGGACCACTATTTTCTTATAAATTTTAATGTATCTCTGTAAGGTTTAGATTATAAAGTTCGCTAATTTTATACAAAATATAAACAAATAACCAAAATTCGTTAATCGCTTATTCGGTTTCAGATTTTTCAACTTGGTTGTTAAAACATCAAATAAACTGCTCAAATGGTATAAATTAATTATACGAGTAGTTTTGGTGTGTCCAATATGTTGCACTGGGTGACGAAGGTCTGATGATGGAACAAACGGGTGGATAGAATAAAAATGTATCTTTGGAATTAGCCTTTTTATTGTGTATTAGTTTATACTACTAAATATGATGAAATATGAAATAAAAAGGCAATGAACTAATAAAAGATGATGAAGATAGAGTTTGGGCGATTTGCTAAATTTTGTAATTTTACATATTATCTTTACTTCCTATGTACCTAATACTAAAGTTTTATCTTCCCATAAAAAGTTTGCCATGTTATCTAAAATTAAATGTTTAATGAATTACAAGGAAAAGGGTTCTATTGAAGCCCAAAGTAAATATTTAATTTAATCAAATAACTTGCCAAATGAAGCCTCAGGCTTAAAAAGGTTTTTTAACGGCGCTACTCATTTAAAGTATATACGAACTGGACTGCTACCTTCACATCTAGTTAAGTATAAAATTACTTACAAATAAATATTGTTCAAAGCTTTTTGCGACAAAATCTACACGCAGAATTCTTAATAATATCTTTTTCAAAGCAATTTCTTGTAGACGAAAAATAGACGTAATTTTTTACTCTAATTTAAAAAATGTGTATTCTTTTATACTAAAATACAACTAAACCTTATCTTACTAATATTATAAATGTAATAGTTTGTATGTTTACATGTTTGGATATTGAGATGTTTGTTACTCAATCACGTGATAACTATAACAGATAGTTTATAACTTGAATTAACTACTAATCTTTCTATCTTACTAGTCTTACTATCTTTTTATATTACTAATATTATAAATGTTAAAGTTTGTATGTTTGGATGTTTGTTATTCTATAACTCGAAAACGGCTAAACGGATTTCAATGAAATTTTTCACACAGATAGTTTATATACTGGATTAACACATATTTTTATCCCGGAAAAATTTAGAGTTCCCGTAGGAAAGCAATAAAATATGTTTACTTTCGTAAGTGCTTAAATATTGTTAGTTTGCAACAATATATTGATAATTAAATGTTTTTTTTATAACAAGGATTATACGTAGGAAATTGGACCCGGGCGAAGCCGGGGCGGGTCGACTAGTACAGTCTGCCGAAAATAGAAATAGTAATGTACTATTATAAAATATATCAAACACAACTTCACTGTTACCGACATAAAGGAACTTGGAATTATATTGTTTCCTGAAACTAGAGGTTGATTATTATGCTTAATATTTAGTTATTGTTACAATCACTGAATACTGTTTACAAATTATTTCATCTAATTTGAAGGAAGACAAACAAACCAAAATCCGTTATTATATACACAACAAAGGTAGTTTTCATTCTCAAGTACCTAATATCTTAATACTAATGAAAAGATGAATACCACAGAATAGAAATATACAATTATCTTAAATTTTATAATGCATAATTCAAACTATACTAAAAACTGAAAACTTGTAGCTAAGGTTGCGTTTCCATCAGAGATAATTGCAGTCAAGGCTATGTACATGTTAAGACCTTTCCCCATTGAAAACGCGGGTTAATTTTCTTCAATGATTCTCATTTTTTTCTCTACTTGCTATATTGTAAAGTTTTTTGATTTCAAAGTTCAGTCTTCACGCAGATTATAAATATTTATGTTAGACGTTGTATGAAATCATACTAAAGTCTAACCAGGAGTGCGTTAAGCATCTTCTGCGCCGTCGTGCCAAATACTAATGAGAGTAATCATAGCCGGCTCTCAAATGAAAACGAAAAAAAAGAAAATCTGGTTCATAGACGGCGTATTGTGGTCGACCTGTTTTTATTACGAATTTTATCATATTTTCACTAGCCGACCCCCCTTCGCTCGCTGGTATAGCGTTAACAGGACTATAATATGAGAAGTATCTTTTCATACTAAATTTTGCACCACTCCTTCATCCCCTTAAGGGATGGTGTTAGAAAGAATATATCTCACATGTTTTTAAAGAACCTTTATATTAAATTTCATTAGAATAACTTAATAGGCAAAAATTTACTAACTTTGTACCGCCTTTTTACACCTTTAGCACTTTTCAAAAATCCCTTCTTATTGCTCCTCTATGTTATAAAAAGAGCCCCCTGTGCAAAATATAAATACCCCGATATCCGTGGTTTAGGCCCCGCGTTGGTATGTCAGTCAATCAGCTTCTTCTTTTATATAGATATATTTTGGCGCCCACTCTATAACTTCACGGTACTTACTCTGGCGCCATCGTGCTCCGTACGTAGGGCAGACGGACATGTAGATTTAATAGATTTTTATATATAATACCGAAAAAATGTATCTAATGAGTACTGGATGGCTGTTATTTTTAATCTGTGGTATGGCAAGTTACATAGCAGATGAGTGACCAAAAGAATGTATGTTAGATAGTTTATTGTTATTGCGCTTAAACCGCTTAGGGTTATGAACTATGAAGAGATTATGCCTATTGAGATAATAGCTTAACTGTTGTAATGTGTGTTATACAATTCCTAATAAACAAAAGCATAAGCTTTAAATAATTAGGAAATGTTTTCTATATGATGATGTAATGACGAAAAAAAAATATCGCTTTGGTATCTTAGATTAATATTCATTACTAGTTGACCCGCGCGACTTCATTCGCGTGATGCTCCACTCCTATGGGTCGTATCGTGATGTTTTATAACTTATAGTCTTTCTCGATAAATGTACTATCCAACATAAAAATAATTTTTCAATTCGAACCAGTAGTACTTGAGATTATCGCGTTCAAACAGACAAATAAACAAAATTTTCAGCTTTACAATATTAATATAGATAATATATTGGTGTGGAAATAGTTACGATCTGTCCCAACTGAGACTGCAGTCCTTTTGGGATAATAAATACCCTATTTTCTAAACAAGCTCTCAAAGTATCTGCCTAATTTCATCAAAATTGGTTCAGCCGTTTTAACATGCATAGCAGAATAAACACGATAATACGTAGAAATATTATTAAAAAAAAAAATTCTAGGAAGTACCTATTTAAAGAGATAATAAAGTTTGGGAACTCCTGGTTTGTAATTAGTTGAAATTGCATTAGAAATAATCTAATTGTATTTAATAGTATATATTTTTAAATTCACTGCCATTATGTCAACATACAAAGTTCCGAATATTTTTTGTATGTTCCAAATAATACAAGATTTTTGTATAACACAAAATAAATTTAGTTTTTCATTTGTTTATTTATTTTTCAGAAATAAAATAAAAAATTATTAGTATGAAAATAATTCGAATAAGTATGTTTTCAAATAATTTGATTAAAAAAACTTATTAGACCGACTAATATTATGAATGTGAATTTGTATGTTTAGATATTTAATCACTTAATCATACAGATTCAGTTAAACAGATTTTGATGTTATTTGGTACCTGGAATAACACAGGATACATTTTATCCCGAAAACATTTTAAACTTTCGGCGTAATATATTTAAATAATAACGTAACATGTTCTGTATTAACAAATAATGTTGCCATAATTAACCAAACTTATCTCATACATCCAAAACTCGTTCCTCTTACATAACAAACAAAATATAATATTTTTCAAAAATGAACTTTATCATTAATATATAAAACTCAAAATCCTTTAAGGAAATTTGAAATAAATTCTTTGAGTCAAACCATTGAACGTGATGATAGTGAGAGTATTTGCTTTCGCTGGCAACACTGCTACCCGATTACTGACTTTATTTACTGGCAATAAGGGTTGATTTTCTTTAAATATATTAATATATTTGTATGTGAATTATTAATATTATAAATTTACCTTTATAAATACGTTAAAGTGTAATTTAGATTGATGGCTACATTGGCTTAACTTGTATTAATTATGACTAATTTTCATGTCTTAGTTAATAGACAGATGACATTTTATAAATAGACGCATTATACACTAAACAATCTATACGTATTAATAAAAATGTAACGTATCGAATGTCTGTACATGGAAGATATTTCAGAAATTTTAATGCAGGGCAACATTAAAACACCGAAAGAGGCCAAAAAATTTTTTTCAGAATCTGCGTCTTTGTACGCGCATGAAACTGCTGGACCGATTTGCATGAAATTTGGCATACAAGCATCTATAGGCTGACTTAGAAAATAGGATACTTTTTATCCCGGAAAAATGTATAGTTCCTATGGGATAGATGAGTACTATTCATATACATTAATAGATCCGAACGTAATTTTGTACACATATAGTTTGCAGTCTGAGTTTTCACATGAGATATTACGTATCCCGAAAAAGTACAGTTCCAGTGAGATAGAAAGATTTTATTCACATAACTTAATAGATCGGAACGAAATTTTGTTCAGTTATAGATTGTAATCTGAATTATCATACGACATATTTCTTATCCCAAAAAAAAGTACAATTCCTGTGGGATACAAGGGTTAAATTCACATACCTTACAAGATCGAAACGAAATTTTATACACATATAATTTGTATCACATGACATATTACTAACACTAGAAAAAGGTAAAATTCCAATGGGATACAAGGGATAGTTCGTTAGTTCGATTGCGCTACACTCATCCTTTTTACTTTAAACGCGGGTCGGTACCCGCCTGCGCTTCGCTTCGGGTGTTCGCACCTTTGAAACTAGCCGTAGTTTCAAATAAAAACCTATTATTATTAATTTGTTAGTTATTAGAAAGGGATGAATATAATAATTTGATCTCGCTGACTCTTATATATAGTACAATTTAGTCGTCTCTTTCACTCTTAAGGTAAGCAAGTATGAAGCGTGTAGGGCAATTACCTTACTTTTTTATTACCATTATATTATGCAGGTGACAATAAATTTATCCTTACAACATAATCATTAGTGTGTAATTTATATTGAAGGCGGAAAAGGAAGGTGTTGATTATGACTAATTATCGAGTCTAAGTATAATACGTATGAAATTTTTTAAATAGACGCATTATACATTTAATAATTTCAAATAAAAACTTATATTCAATCAAAGTTAGTAGAGAGGGATGACTATAATCTGCTCTTGTGTTTACTCCTTTTTTTACAGATTTAAAATAATCTACACGTCTTTGTTATGCACGTCTTTGTTATGTTAGCAATGTTAAATAAAACATAATAAAAACAAAATATTTTGAATTTTATTGTTCCTACAGTAGTACTTTATATACAATTTAAAAAAATTAATATTTTCGAAAGTAACACAAAAGAATGAACCACGACTTTGGTTAATATGTAACTGATGATATGATAGTAGGGTAATTACCTTACTTGTTTGTTTAAAATATCTATACTAATATTATAAAGGTGCTAATCTCAGGAACTACTGGGTCAAATTGAAAAATTATTTTTGTATTGCATAGTCCATTTATCCAGGAAGGATTTAAGCTATATAACATCACACTACGACCCATAGAAACGGAGCATCATGAGAGGTATGCAATTTAAGTATCATCTCATTACGAAATTCAATCAGAACAAGAATCATTAAAATCAATAAAGCAATAGAGTTTCAAAATCGATTTTGATAATAATCTTATTAACCTTTCTCGAGTTGTACATTAATCAAAGTGACTGGTCCGTCTGTGGATGGACGAACTACGACATACTTGTAACATATCAATTTATACACCCATTAGCTTTATAACTACTTTTCAACCGAATGTAATATAAAGCTGCTAAGTGCGAGTCGGATCTGCGCAGTGAGGGTTCTGCATAATTTGAATTGTAGGACAAACTTCAACGCGTTTCAAAAAGAATCAGTTCTTTTCAATAAATAACTGATTTCCAAGTTGGTGGTAGCGTCAGACAAACTGACTGACTGACTTATTATAACGTGTCGAATTATAAATTTGCGTTTGTCATTGGAAACCTGTTTGGTTTATAGTCCAAATTCAACATACAGCCTGTTAACCAACTGTGAAAAAATAACTATTCACAGTTTCTAGATTTTTCCCTTAACCAGAATTTATAATTTCTAGGGCTATTTCACGTAACCATAACTATTTGAGTATTCTATATTATATTTTAACCATTTTGAGGATTTTTGACAGACAAATAGCTATTGATCTTTAATACTCATACTTAATTTAATTTCGGGTTAAGGAACCCTAAAATGAGAGATGTTGGATGTAAAAAACTTCACGATTATTACGATTATATAGTTACGAAATCGAAATTAGATTATTGTCGTAGGAGGAACTGAGTTCAATGTCCTCTGAAGAGTACCATACAAGTTATGTTTATAATTATCATATAATTTATTATGATAATTACCTAGAATGAGTAGGTTAAATATGTAGATCTTTATAATCTAAACATTTTAGATTAGATTCATATTCACGAGCGTATAATTAATTAAGAAATGACGGGTTTCAAACAAAACTCCAAAAATCCGTATGAACGAGTTTGGACTGAGTTTTTTTGGATATATATGTCAGTCAGTCATTCAATTATCTTTATATGTTGAAAAGGCCGATCCAAATTTCATAAGTATATTATCCTTTATCTTATATAATGGACTGAATCGAAGAAAGGCTGCTGTACATAAAAGCAATAATAATGAGCCAAAATTTCGTAACAATCCTTTCTGTATTATTGCGTGACATTAATACTGACATGCCTATATAAGATTTTTTATAAAAACAGTAAATATTGCTATACAACACTTGCTAATAAAATTAGTTATAATTTGGTAAGGGAAAATTTCCAAATGTCAAGGTTTACGCAACTGAATAGTTTAGAGTGGGTGCTCTTACGTAACAATATTTAGCGAAGCTCTTACTTTATGCGTGTTTTGTAAGGAGCTTCATTCTTATGCAAGGGGTCACGCTGCAGCCTGCTGTCCCCTATTGCGCAACACGTGGACGGACGGAGAAAACATTACTTTCTATCATCTGACGGCCTGGCAGGTGCCAGTGCACCTTCCACGTGTTCATTGAGAGGATAATATTTTGTAGCCTATACATTCTTATAGAGAACCTTCCAAATTGTCGTACAGCGTTATAAATGATTTACGGCGTACTAACTTGATATATTGCCTTGAAATGGCGATGAAATGGCCCAACATTTTGTTAAGATTTGGAAGGTAGGCTCTTTTGTTCAAATTAAATGGTTTTAGTATTTTTGTGAGAGTTGCTTACAGGTTATTTATTGCTGGTAGCTTGCGAGAACGATATGAGATAGTAGGAGAGTCTCTCTGGTTCACCTGCAACAATATTTAATAAAAACTGTTCAAATTATCCTACTTTCTACTTCCTATCCTATTAATAAATAGGATAGGAAGTAGAAAGTACAGATACAGTTTTTATTGAATAAATGGCAAAGTTAAGATGTTAAAGGAAAAATGGGAGATAAAAATTAAGATTTTTTGATGTTTGTTAGTCATTTACTAAAAATTTCTAAATAGATTTCAATGTGATTTAACACACGTGTACTTTATAACCTAGATTAATAAATAAGCTTCTTTATTTCCCGACAAAAAGAGATATTCTGTGGGATATTCTTACAAATATTACAAATGCAAAAGTGAGGTTGTTAAGATGTTTGTTACTTACTCAATGATTCAAAAACTACTAAACGGATTTGATGAAACTTTACAGTAATATAGCTGATACATCAGCATAATATATAGGCTACAATTAATAAAAACATTGTGTATTTTTAGGCATAATATAACGAGAAGTACAAACCA